>CAKNXH010058684.1:108704-130950 GCA_932178445.1 Andricus quercusramuli | reverse complement strand
TCTATCCTCGACAGGACGATTTTCAGACGGTTTTTCTCAATTTTAGCTGTTGTCCGCAAATGGAAAAATTATTTTAATTTTTTTTCCAATACCTCTTGATGGTACCTTTGAAGTAGGGGAGGTTAAAAAAGTCACCCCCTCTTCGTTTTGGGGGAGAACCCACCATCTATCCTCGACAGGACGATTTTCAGACGGTTGTTCTCAATTTTAGCTGTTGTCCGCAAATGGAAAAATTAATTTTAATTTTTTTTCCAATACCTCTTGATGGTACCTTTGCAATAGGGGGGGTTCAAAAAGTCACTCCCTCTTCGTTTTGGGGGAGAACCCACCGTCTATCTTTGAGAGCATGGTTTTCCCGGGTTTTTGTCGCTGGAATTGCCTTAGCAAATACAGAAACGGGTTCTGTGCATTTTTTTTTATGTTTTTGGACAATATATAAGCCAAAAATTAAAAAAAAAAAAATTCGTCAACTGACGTCTGAAACTTCAGTCCAATGCTTTATTTCACCTATTTCATAACTTCCTGTAGGTATTTCAATTATTTCATTACCCAAATAAAATTTATTCTGACCCATGTCCACATTAGGTATCGAATTGAAGGGGAGATATTCAAAAAGTCCAAGCGCGTAATTTTTATAAGGAGACAACTCAATTGGAGAAAAATAGTGAGTTTCCAGGATTGCAGAAGTTCCGATAATGTTAGTGACAACCCTATTTAAATTTCGGATGAGTTTCGGATTCCGCCATTAGTCCGAACTTATCCGAAATCAATCCGATTGACGAATTTTCTCTGAAACATATCCGGTTTAATCCGAAAATTGTACGAAAATAGTCAGGAATGAGTCTGGTTAAGTCCGAAATTCATCCCTACAAAAAATGTCGAATCCGGACAGAGTCCGATAAGATCCGAAGTTTCTCCGGAATACAGAACCTGAAATAATGTTTGTAAAGAATATATGGAAAGTAGTCCGGTCTTATCTGAAATTTGTCCGGACGAGAACTTTCACTCCGGAAAGAGTCAGATTTAAACCAAAATAAGCCCGGTCAAAAATACGAAATCCGGAACAGGTCCGCATCAATCTAAAATTAGTCCGGAAGTAAAATGTATTATCCGCTAGAATTAAAGTGCTAATGGAAAGTCGTCCGGTGTGATCCGGAACCTGTCCGGATAAAACATGGAATCTGGAGCAAGTCTGAATCAATCTGAAATTACTCCCCAAGTAAAATTTATTATCCGCTAGATTTAACGTGCTACTGGAAATAAGTCCAGTTGAATCCGGAATTTGTCTGGCTGGAAACGCGGAATCCGGAACGAGTCTGAATCAATCCGAAATGAGTCCGAAAGTAAAATTTATTATCCGCTAGAATTAAATTGCTAATGCAAAGTCGACAGGTTGAATCCGGAATCTGTTCGGATAATGCACGGTAACCGGAGAAAGTTCGAATCAATCTGAAATTGGTCCGGGCGGAAAATTCATTATTCGCTGAAATCAAAGTGCTAATGCAAAGTCGTCCGGTGTAATCCGGAATCTGTCCAGATAAAACACGGAATCCGGAAAAAGTCCGAATCAATCTGAAATTTGTCTAGGAGGAAAATTTATTATCCGCTAGAATTAAAGTGCTAATGGAAAGAAGTCCGGTTGATTCCGCAATTTGTCCGGCTGAAAACGCGGAATCCGGAGCAAGACCGAATCAATCTGAGATGAGTCCGAAAGTAAAATTTAGTATCCGCTAGAATTAAAGTGCTAATGCAAAGACGACCGGTTGAATCCTTTGAATTATGCTGATGAAAAAGGTTTTACTAGCAGAAACCGATTTTCAAAATATTATAAAGAGTTTAAAAAAAAAGAAATTATTATTTTTAGAAATCCTTGAGTCAGTTTCAAGACATTAGTGGTAAAAATAAGCCCACAAAGTTTCATGAAATTATCTGCAACCGCCTTCAAGTTATCGTGTTCACAAAAAAGTGTGACACCCACGCATCCACACACATCCACTCACACATACATTCGGAAAATTGCTTAGGCATTTTTAAATTGAGAAATGTTTAATTAAATGAGTTGGAAATTGTTCGGAACTGTCATCATTATAAAGGTTCCTCTACGAGGGAGCATAAGGATAAATTTTAACCAAATAGTTCAATTTTCAACCGAAAAGATGAATTTTCTTCCAAAAAAGACAAACTGTATATGAAATCTATCAATTTTCAACTGGAAAAAATACATTTTCAACCGCAAATAGAGTAGTTAAATTTGGTAAATAAAAAATTAAATTTTCAATGAAGAAAACGACAAAATAGTCCAATTTTAAACCAAAAGAAATTATTTTTAATCAAACAGATTAAATTTGAATAAAACAATTAAATTATCAACCAAACAGATGAATTTTATATAAAAATGAATCAATTTTTCACCAACAATAGAATAGTTAAATTTTCAGTTAAATAAATCAATTTTTAAATGAAAAAAACGTAATTTTCAACCAACGTAATGAATTTTCAACGAAAAAGATAAATTTTCAAGCACGAAAATTATTTTTCTATCACACAAGATAAATTTTACTCTATTTAAAAAAAATTCTGAACCAAAAAGATGAACTAATCACCAAGAATATTACAACATTCAACCACAGAATACAAATGTTTAACGCATGACAGGAATTTTCAACGAAATAGCTGAATTTTCGACTTTAGAAGGTAAATTTTCAACCAAACGTGGAATATTAAAATTTCCAGATCAAAAAATCAATTTTCAACAAAAAAAAGGAAGGATTTTGAAAACTATATGTGTAGTTAAATTTGTAATCAAAAGGGGGAATTTTCAACGAAAAAGATTTATTCTCAACAAGAAATAAATTTGAAACCAAAAGCAGTTAAGTTCAGCCCAGAAAGATCATTTTTTGACAAAATAGTTGAATCCTCAAGTGAAACACATGAATTTTCAACCAAACAGTTGAATTTTCAACCAGAAAGAATTACTTTTTAGCAAAATTATTGAATTTAAAAATCTCTAAAATATAAACAATATTGGAATTTTTAACTTAGAAAAGGGCGTCATAAAAGATTTGGCCCAAAGGCCAATTATTCATTGAGTTGAATGATCGACAAAAAAGAATTTTGAGATGAGCTCCCCGCTTCTCCAAATTCGAACGCCCTATTTTGTAACACAAAAATAGATATCACACTACTGTCGGAAATTGCGCGCACGACTCGCGTGAGCGCTATCAAAAATCACTGCTGACTTCGAACCACGATATTTCGGCGAGAAAGAGAGATAGGGCCTTCTGAAAATAGTACAGCACTTGACAAGTTCAAGAAAAAATTTAAGATTTTCTCAAATTTTCTACCTCAAATTCAACTTTTTGCACGACCTAGGAAAATTTTTCCAGAAATCTGAAAATTATACGACATTGAGCCTGAAATCTTATCTTTAATTTAAGCCAGGAAAACTTAAAAAATCTTTATGGGTGCCCGAGATATGATTAAAAACGTTCAATCGTATCTGAGCTTAATTTTAATCGACGAGCTCGGTTCTCGGCCGGTCTGCTGCTCGTACCCTTCATTGAGGTAGGACCGAATAGGCCACGCACTGAGGTGGCGCCTCTTATACTCAGATACGATTGAACATTTTTAATCATATCTCGGGCACCCATGAAGATTTTTTAAGTTTTCTTGGCTTAAATTAAAGATAATATTTCAGGCTCCATGTCGTATAATTTCCAGGTTTTCGAACCAATTTTCCTAGCTCGTGCAAAAAGTTGAATTTGAGGTAGACAATTTGAGAAAATCTTGAATTTTTCTTTTGAACTTCTCAAGTGCTGTACTATTTTCAGAAGGTCAAAAAATATTTGTTGGGTACCAATAGACGTGGAATTTCATGAGCTTTCCAAATTTTTTTGAAAAAATACGCTATCTCTCTTTCTCGCCAAAATATCGTGGATCGAAGTCAGCAGTGATTTTTAATAGCGCTCACGCGAGTCGTGCGCACACTTTCCGACGGTAGTGTATACGTACATATAACAAGTAAATATTCTTACCTGCATTCAATCCAGAATATAATTTCGATTTCCAGGGTTGTGCAGTTCTCGGATGTATATTTTTGTTTTTACTAGGATTTAGCTTGTAACTCCTTATTTTCACCGGTGTTTCATTATTTGTACACTCGACATTACCATCACATCACTATCGCTGGAACTCATATTTCTCAAAAGAAATTGTCTAATTTTTCAGCCCAGAACAATTAATTTGTTAATCATGTAAATATAGACTGTAATCGAAATCCCGATTCTTGCAGTGTTTCAGTTTTAAACAAGTGTTTATATTACGCTTCACAGCTGACGCGAGTCAACATGAGTCTCTAACTCGGCTGATCGGCTTCAACCATGCGCCCATCACACATACGCAAGTACTACCAATCAACGTCGCTCTATTTCCCTTTTCGAAGTACCCGCGTTTACCACGTCTTTTGCGTAGTCCAATAGGATACGACCTGGGATAACTTTATTGGTTCGAATGTGGATGTTCAACGGCATTGGTCGTCTATTCTCGTGCATGCGCATGTCTTCGTTTTGTTACCTCAAAAGATGCAACTACCACAATCAAAACGCAGAAGGAAGAGAACAAAGAATTAGCACAAGCAAGCACATGGACGCAACGTTTTCTATACGGCGGTTAGCAAAAACTGTTTTCGGCGACGTTATAAAAATTATTTATAGTGTATTTTTCGGAAGTCATTAGAACGAGATGCTTCTGTACTTTAAGTTCACGAAAAAGTGTTATCATTACCCGGAATTGACGGCAATCCTGTCCTCGAACATTGTTGTAAATTATAAAGAAAATCAACCAAATAATACTAAATACACAGTGAATTGTGGCTGCTGTAAATCAAAATGCTCAGGATCCGTTGGTCTAGCTGCAGGTAAATTTGATTATTGTATTTCACATGTTCTTATTCTATTTATTCATATTGGAATAATGTATGTGCTCATAAATGTAAAATATATAAAAATGAATTATTGAGGCGTCAACGTGTTGCCCATGATTGCACCATATTCTTATAATTAATTCCACGTTCCTAATTTATAAAAGCGTTCAAGGGATCTTCGAGGATTTTTAGTTTCTTCGAAGATGACAAGGGATTTTAATAGTATATTATGCGCCGAGGTGCATAATGAGGGTCTTTACGCGACAAGCGGCAATGCTCGCAGGACGATCGAAGCCGAGGCAAAGCCGAGGCGAGATAAGTCCTGCGAGCATTGTAAGCGAGTCGCGTGAAGTCCCGAATTATGCTCATTGGCGCATAT
This sequence comes from Andricus quercusramuli, assembly GCA_932178445.1. Taxonomy (NCBI): domain Eukaryota; kingdom Metazoa; phylum Arthropoda; class Insecta; order Hymenoptera; family Cynipidae; genus Andricus; species Andricus quercusramuli. Next base: position 125,650 of record CAKNXH010058684.1, on the reverse strand, counting down.
ATTATTTTATATGTCGACGGTGCATTTACAAGTTTTGTTGTGAAAGCGTACAGTATCGTAATGTTGTACATTACGATACAGCGGAGTGTAATGTGAAGAGTGATCTTCCGCTGTATCGTACACGGAGAAAATTTGTTCATTAAAATTTACCCAATTAGTTAGGTAAATGGAGGACATTACTGCATTTAGATAAAGTTTACAATTATTTTAGGATTTAATACAAAACAGAACTATAAATAATACAAAAGAGTTATGTAAAATCTCAAATCCAAAAGTGAAAATTCTGATATGTAATAATTGATATAAGGGTTGTATTATTTAAATACCAGTATATTATAAAATAACGCGAAGTATTGTAAATTTTTATCAAATGAATGATATAAAGTTTACTTTTGTCTGATATTAAAGATTCACTTAGAAGAAAGTATAGATTGCAGAATTTTTAAAGAGATTCTCACTTTCATTAGGAGAGGAATTACACAACAGTGAGGTAAAATGAGAGTCGCTAGGGACGTCAACATTCTCAGGGCTGAAGTTTAAAGCCCATTCCCCCGTAGACACATTAACATTTTTAAGTTTCGGTTTATATTGTAGAATTTGAGTAAATATTCAAATATATAGACCATCCTGTTCTCCGAGTAGATAATACTCATTAAGTCACTAAATAAAAGTAGAATGTATTTAGAAATTAACGTATAAAGATGCGGGCGATGAAAAAATATCGAACGACACTGGACAACTGACTTCGAACTTCGAGGCGGCAGATCCCCGAAGACTAATGTTTAAAAAAAAGGTTGAATTTCTAACAAAATAAGTGAATTTTCAACTTGAAAAGATCAATTTTCTAGTAAAAATGAAGTAGCTACCTTTTTCGTTGTAAAAATGATTTTTTACAACAACAAAAAAACATATTTTCAGTAAAATTTGTTCAATTTTCAACAAAGGAAATAAAGTTGCAACTAAAATAGTGCATTTCCAAACAAAAACAAACAAAAAACAACATTTCACCAATCAGGTAAATTTCCAACCAAAAGATGAATTTTCGATGAAAAAAAGACAAATTTTCAACTAAAAAATAAATTTTAAACGAAGGATAGAATAGTTTAATTTTCAGAGAGAGAAATAAGTTTGTGAAAAAATAAAATGAATTTTCAACAGAATAGTTAAATTTTCAACCGAAAGACGTAATGGCTATAAAAGAATCGAAAAATTGAGTATATTTAAATTTTTAGTTGGAAAAATTAATTTTTTAAATTTCATCTAAAAAAGTTAATTTTCAATATAAAAAACAATTTTCTACTTTAGAAATGAAAATTTCAAACAAGAAGATTAATTTTCTACCAAAAAAGAATAGTTTTTAAGAAAATATATAAATTTTCCATCAACATTTTTCATTTTTAATGGAATTTTCAACCCAATAGTTGCCTCTTCAACCAAAAAGGTTGAAAATCACCAGAAAAAAAATAAAATTTCAACTAAATGAATGAATTTGCAACTAAAAACATACATTTTTAACAGAGTATAGAATAGTTTGATTTTTAGTTAGAGAAATAAGTTTTTAAGCAAATAAAATGAATTTTCAACTGAACAACTGAATTGTTTTACTAAAAAGATTAAATTTGAATGTAAAAGAATCTCGATAAGAAATTTAGTTAAATTTTTTGTTTAAAAAATTAATTTTCAATAAGAAAAAAATTGTTTCCACCAAAGAAATTAAATAAAATACATGAATTTTAACTAAAAAGGTTAATTTCCTACAAAAAAAAAAACTTTCAACAAAATAGATAAATTTTTAACTGAATAAGCTAAATATTTAACAAAAAATATATTAGTTAAATTTGCAGACAGAGAAATAAGTTTTTGAGCAAATAACTTTAATTTTCGTAGAAGTATTTAAATTTTCAAGGAAACAAATAAATTCTCTACCAAAAAGATCAAATTTCTATAGAAAAATTTCAAAACAAAATCGAGTTGACTTTTTAGTGGAAAAAAAATTAATATCAATAAAAAAAAACTAATTTTCCACCAAAAGAAAGAATTGTAAGTAAGTGGAAAAAGTTGTCATTCATATTGAATTCACTGGAGGAATTTCCTCGCTATAATAAGGAAACTCCTGTAAATCATGTATAACGTTCTCAAATAATATAAGATTTTCTGTAAAATCTATTTAAAAATGTTGGAAAATGAACCGAGTTCTTTTTCTAAAGAAAGGGTAATTAGTGCGCGCATAGCACGCATAATGTTCTATTATTTTTAAAAAGCAGACCATGCAAAAGTTTAAAGTATTGAAAATTAAATAATTTAAAGTTTCAAGGTTAGAAAATTTCAAATAAAAAATTATTCAATGTTTTTATTTACCTCCTAAAAATTTATAAGCCCGCTGATTAATAAAATGTTACAATAACAAATTTCGATGAAACGGGGACCAGATATTTTTTTGTACGGCCCTGACGTACTTGTACTTTAACTTTATAGCCGAGATTTTTTTCTCGATATTCTAACTGTTAGGTTAGCCGTGAGGTTTAGTTATTAGCCATAGAACGCGTTAACCGTAGCTTAGGTGGTTCGAAACCCGTCACAGCGTTTGCGATTTTTAATAGCGTTAATATCATTAGAAGCGTGCGACTATATTGTATGTAATGTATCGTAATTTAATGTAATTGTTTAAGTTAAATTGTGTATATGTACCAGCAATATACTTATGAATTGTATGATATATATTTTTTTTGCTGGCGCACGAAATTTTACATGACTGGGATGTAGAATTCACATATTTAGAGAGGTAGACTTTGTTTTCTAGGATTGAAACTGTACCTAACAGTTCGACTTATTTTACCTAACTGGTAGGTAATCGACATCTCATTTTACCCAACTTTCAGGTAATCTCTAATATCTTGTTGTATTATTTCTTACTGAATCGCGAATTAAATTTTAATGAATTTATATTAATAATTCATATTTTCACATCAAATATTACCCTATTTCATTTTACATGACTGAAAGTGAAATTTTAATATAATGCCGTAATGTCCTCCGTTTACCGAACTAAGTTATGCAAAATTTAACACACAAATTTTCTCCGTGTAATGTACAACATTACGATACTCTACGCTGTCGCATAAAAACGCGTTAATGCACCGGAGTCACATAAAGAATTTTATAGGGTTTCCAAATATTTCAAGGGGTTTCTAGTGGATTTTGGAGAATAAATTAAATTAAATTTCAAGCGATTCCAAATATTTTAAGATATTTAAAGGAATTTCATATGATTGAAGGATGTTATTAAAATTGCCAGGATGTCAAGGGATTTCAGATTTCTAGGCATTGATTCAGTTTTTTAAAAATAATTTTCTTTCAAATAATTTATTATACTTTTTTTAAATGGATTCTTACGATCTCCAAAGAATTTGAGAGATTTTAAGGGATTATTAATGATGTTAAGAGGTGCACAAAATTTCAAGGGATCTTAAAGTATTTTGTAGGATTTTCAAATATTTCAAAGGATTTCTAGATAACTTTGCAAAATGAATGAAATTTCCCTGAATATCCAGAGTTTCTGAGCGATTCCACAGATTTCAAGGTGTTGCAAGAAATTTCACAATAGATTTAAGGATTTTATTAAATCTTCAAGGATTTCAAGGGATTTTAGACTTATAGGGATTTGAACTTATAGGGATTTGAACGGGAGGGGGGTCTTGCTGAAAATTACGGTTTGGTTACAGGGGGGGGGGGGGGAGGTGAATGTAAGTAACGTCACGAACTTAGATAACATTTAGTATGTTTCCTAATAAAAAACCCTTTCTTCCCCCCATTATCCTTTTTATCGCTTAAATATAAACTAAATTAATAGGGAGCATCAAGAAAAATCAACTTCCCAGATGGCAAAAGAGTTCAAAGCTTCCAGCAAATAAGAAAATGTCCGCCATGCAGCAATATTGCGTGGCAAACTTGAGTGAGACGTGCATCGTAGGTTTGAGGGAAGCTTCCCAGATAGCAAAGTGCGCGCACAGTGTGACGCACGTGCGTCGCCCCACGTGCGGGTTTTCTCGCACGACGTGCGCGCAGGAGATGACACAGCTGCGTCTTCATATGCGTGACAGGTGTGTCGCACGTCGTGAGGGTCGCACGCCATGCGTGCCGGTGCGGGTATGGTGCGTGCACACATTTAGGATTTTTAGAGGGTACATAAAATATTTGCATGGATATTTTTAAATAAAGAACAGGTAATTTATCATGAACGTATTTTTTATTATGGTTGGAAGGAATATTTATGCATTTCAGTTACGAATTAGCAATTCAGTTTCCGCATGTTTGTATCAACAATAATAAATATTTTTTGCTGCAACTACAAGATACATGCAATAATCAGTGGCGTGTGTGTCAGGATATTTTGACAAGTACGGTGTATTAATCTCGTCTGCGGTAAGTAAAATATTTTTCATGTTTACATGCATAACCTCACACAAAACATCAATTTCAGCGTGAATAGTTTCACAAGATTTTGTAAATTAACCTCTTTGAAAGTAGGAAATTATTTGATTGCTATTATTTTCTACTTTGAAAGAGGTTAATTTACAAAATCTTGTAAAACTATTCACGCTGAAAGTGATGTTTTGTGTGAGGTTATGCATGTATAAACATGAAAAATATTTTACTTACCGCAGACGAGATTAAGACACCGTACTTGTCAAAATATCCTGACACACACGCCACTGATTATATATTGCACGATTCAACACAAGTCGGAAGGAACGAAAAACGAAACAACAAAACGAAAAACAAAACGAAACAGTGCCAAACAACCGTCACAACGCACGACAACGGAAGTCGACAACAGCTGATACGGCGCGTCGGGCGATTACCGTTCGACCGACGCGACGGGGTCTGCGCCGTATATTATTCAGCTAATGCGCGCAGTTTTTAAATATAGCTCCTCTCATTTCTACTTCCAAATAAAAAAAAAATTAATACAATACGATTGAAAATTACATTTTAAACTCAATTTAATGTTAAACTTGAAATGGAAAGCACAAATTGAAGTTATAAATATGAATAAATATGTAAAGTAGAAATTATACCAAAAATTTCATTTTTTTATTTTCTTAATTTCAAATTCAAATTGACATAAGGCTAATTGAAATTATTTGTATAGTCGATTAAAGTTGGAAATTGTAGTTTCAAAATGAATAAAATGCATCTTGTATATTGAAACTATACTATAATAAACCATATTTATAATATCAATTAATTCAATCTTTAATTATAATAATTATCAATATTTTTAAAAATTTCAACACAATAATAATAGTTTACTATACTACTTTTATAAAAAAAAAATGTGCTTATTACTTATATATCATGTATATAATGACCCTCGCAAAGTGCGACACACACGCGTCGCACATCGTGCGCCTATCACAAAGTGCGTCGCATATGCCTCGCACGTACATGCCCCTCACCAAGAGCGACCCATATGCCTCGCACCCAGCACGCACCGCGTGCCCCGCGTGCCATGCGAGTAACGTGCCCCGCACGTTTGCTATCTGGGTTGCAAGACAAGCTTGAGCGAAACTTGCAACGCAATATTTAGGCAAGGTTCAGGAGCACTCCATTATATATATATATATATATATATATAATTAAAAACAAAGTTAAACAACCACCGCAGGGTACCACTAAGAGCAACTGCCATCTTGAAAAAATGTCAATGGCCCCCAGTAGAACCGCGGCAAAACACACCCATGGCCACGTCTCACATCCGTGAGATGGGTGGTCAGTATATGGGTGGTCAGTCATATATATATATATATATATATATATATTTTTTTTTTTTTTTTTTTTTTTTATACTTGGTGGATTATTTTTTCAAGTTTCTCTGCTCTCACCTCCCAGTTTTGCTAAAATGCCCAAAAAAATCTCCAAATTTGAGCAAAATCGGTTGATATTTAGGGGTGCCGCAAAGGCCATGAAGTTTCCCATTGATTTAACATGGGAAAAAGTCAGCTTGCTGTAAATCTAATATTTAATCGCGATAATATGTTACAAATAATTCCGTGTTTCAGTATATTGTTCAGAATTCGTCAGAAAATTAGAATCAATCATAAATTTTAAGGTTGAATAATTCTAAGCCGGTTTTATGTGTCCCCAAAGAAAACCCCATAAGTGACAAATTTGAATTTTACTTAATATTGCGGTTTATTGACGCTTTTTAAAAGTTAAAAAAAATAAATAATGAAATGAATAGGTAATTTAAGAATAGCTAGTCATTTGTTAACTAATATCCAATTGTTCAAACAATTTTAATTTGTTCAAGTATTTGTTTTTTTCAGTTAACTCGCGAAATGAACGTATTTTCTAGACTTTATGAGTTATTTAATCAATAATAACAACAAAATAATGTGTTTTAATATTTGTAATTACTAATTTGTTTATTATGAGTACTTACTTACAGATATTACTCACTTACAAATATTAAATTTGTCGAAAATTCAGTGTGATAAAACGTTTCTTCTGCTTTTTTTTAGGTAAAATATATGCTTGAAGAAATACGTAATATTCAAAAAATTGTAAAATTATTTAAACAAATTATTTTGTTCTTACTATTGATTAAATAACTCATAAAGTCTACAAAATACGTTCATTTCCCGAGTTAACTAAAAAAAAATGTTGAACAAAGTAAAATTGTTTAAACAATTGGATATTAGTTAAGAAATGACTGGGTATTCTTAAACTACCTAACAATTTTATTATTTATTCTTTAAAAACTTCTAAAAAGCATCAATAAACCGCAATATTACGTAAAATTCAAATTTGTCACTTATGGGGTTTTCTTTGGGGACCCATAAGACCGGCTTAAAATTATTCAGCCTTTAAATTTATGATCGATTCTAATTCTCTGACGAATTCTGAACAATATACTGAAACACGGAATTATTTGTAACGTATTATCGCGATTAAATATTAGATTTACAGAAAGCTGACTTTTTTCCATGTTAAATCAATGGGAAACTTCATGGTCTTTGCGGCACCCCTAAATATTAACAGATTTGGCTCAAATTTGGAGATTTTTTTGGGCATTTTAGCAAAACTGGGGGGTGAGAGCAGAGATCATATCTTGCATAGTTTGACAGCAAAATGAAATTATTGATTTTTCATTATTTTTTTGTGTGATCAAAATTGGGATTTTTGATTTTTCAAAAAATTCAAAAAGTTGTTAAGAAAATATTGTAGGTTGTTCAAAAAGAAACATTTTTCTCCTCTTGACTTTTCTCCATATCGTGCGTTTTTCGGCATAAAATGTTCATTTACGTTTGTTTTTTGTAATTTTGAAAATGCTATAACTCCGGTAATTTTCTTTTTAATCGAAAAAGTCATAAGAATAAATTGTTCGAGTTTTGAAGTACTATGAATAGCCGTACATAGAATTTTTGAATTTTGAAAAAAATGGTCTCAAAAATTTTCAAAATGTGCTCACTTTTTGAATTTTTATCCAAAATAGTTGATTAACAAACTTGTTCTTTCTTTTTAGGCCCTCAAAAAGTGTGCCAAAGCACAACTCAATCTGATTATTTTTTCGAAAGTTATCGTGCCTACAGACAGACAGACAGATAGACACCTTGGTAAAAACCTTTTTTTCTAGCTCAAGGGGTCTCAAAACGTGGAGATTTGATGAAAACCGACCAAGTCAAATTTTTCATAAAACCAATACCTTCTCATTAGAATGAGAATGTAAAAAGAAACTACTTCCGAGCTATTACTCAACTCTATCAAACGACGAAAGGAACATCCTAAAAGAATTAGCCACATCCGAGAAAGCCCCTTATCAATGGCGCGGTGCGTCCCTAAAGACGAAAATATTGAGACACAAAGATTTGCATGAATTTTTTGAATTAATAAAAAACCAAAATAGTACTTTCGAGCTCTCACTTAGCTCTATTGAATGGTGATAAAAAACAGGCAAAAATATTAAATAACTTTATAAAAAAATACCAAACATGGATTTCGACCCACTTCTGAATAGAACTGGACCATAGTCTTCTACAGAAATACGAGTTAGGTTAAAAAGTGATTGTAAACCAATAAAATGCATTTCCGAAATTTGGCACTGATGCCCGTATACAGTGTGGCCCTTCAAATGAATTTTATTTCAACGGATTTGTACGGATTTCAACAATTCAAGGATATAAGATTAAGATTCATAGGATGTCTAATTATTTTGTAGATTTTGGAGGACTTAAAACTTTTAATAACGTTGAAAAATAATTCGTTTTTTGAATTTTTCATCAAAAATTGGCCAAGAATTGTCTTCTGCAAGTTATTTTGAAATTCGTTTTTTGATTACACCCCACTGCGGGCCACCCCCTACGGTTTGATGATCCTAGGCATTTGCCCAACGGATAAACCGGCACTGATTCTATGCCTACACTTTTTTCAGATTTCTCCAAGTTTTGGATGATAAATATTTAAAAAATGGACGTATCTGAAGTACACAAAGAACTACATAAGATTACGCGTCACCTAAACCACAAAATTGCAGACCTCAATCGAGACTTGACAAAAAAAAGAAAAAGATGTTCGAGAAAAGACAAAGATAAATTGCACAAAAAGCCAAAGAAGGGTAAAAACTCTCAAGAATTTATTCAGCAAAGTGACTCCAATGATGACACAAATGGCACGAATGCTATGGAAGATGAAGAAGTCAATTTAGAAAACTTGGATCCTCTGGAAACTGGAAAATATGAAGATGGGGAGGACAAAGAAGATGAGGTGAATGAGTCTGAAAGTATGGAAGAAGAAGAGGCTGAGACAGTCAACGTTGACCCTCTCGATGCTAGAAAAGACAAAGAAGTTTATGAGGAAGGAGATGAGGACACAAAAGATGAAAACGGTGAGCTAGCTGACGATCTTATGGAAGCTAACATCGATGAAGATGAAGAGGAAATGAGGCTGGCACTTTTTAAAAGTAATGTTATAGATGTTCAAGCAGAATAGAGATAATAAATTCTATGAAAATGAATTAAAAAAAAGCTTAGTATTCAATATTTTTTCACATTCTCAACCTAAATTCCAAAGTATTAGTTATTGCCTGTCTGTCATTGTCCTCGTTCTCGTTTTCGTCGTCTATAAGCACGATAACTTTCAGAAGGAATATGTATAGTTGCTTTTCGGTTTGGCCCACTTCTTTAAAGTCTAAAAAGAAAGAGCGAGTTCGTTAACCAATCATTATTGACGAACGGTGACGATCTTGTTTAGATTAGCCGCATTCCCCAAACCGCACAAATATCAAATTTAACCGGATGAGATCCAGATTAACCGCATTTTTCATACCAAACAAATTTCGGACTTAACCGTATGAAATCCGGATTATTCGTATCCCTGAGACCGTGCAAATTTCGGGCATAACCGGATGACATCCGGATTAGTCGCTTTTCTCAGACCACACAAGTTTCCGACTTAATCGGATGATACCCGGATTAATCGTATCCCTTAGACCGTACAAATTTCAAATATATCCGTATAAGATCCAGATTGACTGCATTCCTCAGACCGCAAAAATTTCGTATTCAACCGGAAGAAATCCGGATTATTCGTATCCTTTAGTCCGTACAAATTTCAGATTTAAACGGATGAGATTCGGATTAACCGCATTCCTCAGACCGCACAAATTTCTGACATAAGCGGACTATATTCGGATTAATCGTATCCCTCTGACCGGACAAATTTCAAATATATCCGGATGAGATCCAGATCAACTGCATTCCTGAGACCGCACAAATTTCGGACTTAACCGGATGAAATCCGGATTATTCGTATCACTTAGACCGTGCAAATTTTGGACATAACCGGATGTGATCCGGATTAGCCGCATTTCTCAGACCGCACAAGTTTCGGACTAAATCGGATGATATCCGAATTGATCGTATCCCTTAGATCGTACAAATTTCACATTTATCCGGATGAGATCCGGATTGACTGCATTCCTCCGACCGCACAAATTTCGGACGCAACCGGATGATGTCCGGATCAATCGTGTCCGTCAGAGCGTGCAAAATACGGACATGATTGGATACAATCCGGATTGAGCTAGTCCGTCGAACCGTATAAAAAACAGACATGTCCAGATACAATCCGGATTGGTGTGATCCGTCTTACCTTATAAAAGACGGACATAACCAGATATAATCCGGACTAATTGACTCCGTCAGACCACATAAAAAACGGACCTGACCGGATACAATACGGATGGCCGAATCCGTCAGACCATACAACTTTCAGATTCTACCAGAGAATTTTCGGATTTATTATTTTTGTTGTGCTACTTCATCCGAACAATTTTCAAACATGGCCGGATATAATTCGGATGACAAAAACCGAATGACGTCCCGGACAATACCGGACAAATTTCGGAATCCGGAAATTGTCCGAAATTTTTAGCAGGGAATGAATCATCCATGATGACTGCTAGCTTCCAACTGCCTTGATATTGCAAACTTCAGCACTTATATATTATAGATTGAACGAACTTTTAGATTTTAATTTATTGCATAGAAGCCTCTAAGTGCAGATTTAATGGCAGTTTGCTCATTATTACTTGAAACCATGGAATTTTTAGCTGCAGCGACAATTTGGAAGTTTGGCAGAAATCAAGAAATATTTGATAAATTTTCTGAAATGTTTACAAGTTTTTCAATATTTTTAATCTATTTAAAATGTCTTCAATTTTTAAAAATATTTTTAACTGACGGTCTGATTCCGTATTGAAACCTTTATCATGTTTCTTTGCGAAATTTGCGAGTGGTTTTTCTATAAACGTATCCCTATCTACTATCTAGCGAAACCGTCTTAGAAAAACCACTCGCAAATTTCGCAAAGAAACATGATAAAGGTTTCAATACGGAATCAGACCGAGCTAAGAAGACCAAGGCGCCTCACCTGATTTTCCTAAAATTTGGAAAACTCATTCAAAATTTAGGAAAATTGTTTTATAATTTACTAAATTTTCCCAGGAATTTTAAGGATATTTGTTTATTCTGTTGAGACCTTTCGAAATTCTGTTGAATCTTCCAAAGTTTATTTTTGAAACCTTTAAGAATCTACATTTCTAAAAATTTTGTAAAGTTTGAAATTCTTGTTGAATCTCTTTAATCCTTCTAAATATTTCTTGAATTTACTCGATTTTTTTATCTTACCAAATTGAAACACTTCGCTTTAAAATTGTTTACACTCTTTTTCAAAATTTTAGGAAATCGTTTGATATATGTAAAAGCCTTTTTTAATTTTCTCTTGAAGTTCATTCTTCAAAATGAAAAATCATTTGAAATGTTCACACTAGTCTTAAGAAAATTCTTTTTTTAATCTTATCAGACGTGCTCAACCTTCTAATCTTTAAAAATTATTCAAATTTTTCCTGATTTTTTTAACTCTACTGAATAAAAAAAATGTCTTCAAATCTTTTAGATTTTTCCTTGACAATTTTTGAAATCTTATACAATTTTTTGAAATGTTTTTTAATAATCTCTTAAAATTAATTTTTCAAAATAAAAAATTATTTTAATTTTTCCTAGGAACCTAAAATTTCTGAAAAATTATTTTAAAAATTGTTTCAAAGTCTTCCATATTCTTTTCCACACATTTTGAAATCTTCAAAAATTTAAATTATTCGTATAAAATAAAACCTGAGCTATTTAAAATTTTTCCAGAAATATTCTGAAAAATGTAATCTCAAATCTTTTATAATTATTAAAACGCATCTAATTTTTGTAGAATTCTTCAAAAAAGTTTTTCCCATAATTTAATTTTTCCTTTCGTCTTTAAAAACGTGAGAAAGTTTACAAATTATATTGTGGTAGCGAAATGTTAAGAAAAGAATCTTTTCCCATCATAAAACTATCATTTACAATTTAAATTTTCTCTTCTATCAATAATGTTCAGAAATCGACTCCAGAATCAACTCTCGGAGCCGGGATTCGACTACGAGAATCGAATAATCGATATTAAGAATTAATTTGGGTAAATATTCATTTCAAATAATATTAGATGCAATTAATTATTTATTTTAATTGATATTAACATCAATTCATTAATTAGTAATTTAGATTAAAATTAATTATGTATTTTAATTAAAATTAAGTATTAACTTAAATCAAAATAAAAATATTCACGGGCTTTCATAATGGGAGGTATCGGAGTCGAAGATTCTATTCCCGCGGTCGATTATTCGATTCCCGGAAGCGGCAAATTTTTCCAGAACCAAAGAATCGAGGTTTGACGCCCTCTTTCGGTTCGGCAACCCTATTAAAACACATTTGGAAATAAATTTTATGATGAAGTAAAATTATTTATTTAGATATGTTGAAATGCAAAGTTGATACTGCGTAGGTCTACCACTTTTTTAATACGAATTAAAAATGTTTATAAAATCGATTTCTATGAATTATAACTATTTTCATTAAAAATTTGAATTCTCTGTCAAAAATTTGTCGCATTAATTTACTTTTTGAAAAAACCAAAAAATCGCGGTGGACATGAACCTACATTTTAACCTAGGTTTAAGTATAGGTCAAAATTTTAGGGCAGACCTGGCTTTTTCTCCCAGCCACTTGGACCAAGTCCTAAGAAAATACCAGGTTTTTTCGGGAAGTGTGCTGTGTGGGGTATTCACTGATTTATACCAATTTTTTCTTTCATAACTGTCAACCGTTATGAAAATTAAAAAAAAAAAATTTATTGATTAAACGTGGAGTTGCTAATCACTATCGGGTCCAAAAAATGTAGATACCTCGATTTTTGTACAGATTATTATAGTGAAAATCTCAAGAAATATGTAAATATCTTTGATCCTTTCTGTGTACAATGGGGAAATTTAGAGTAAAAAATAATGATTTCTTATTAAATTGAAGACAAAAGAATTGCGGGGTGTCATCACGGAAACTAAGGAACGTACGGAGATAATTTTTGAACAAAATTTCACGTTTTTGGCTTCTGAAAATGGTGTGCGTAGTGTCAATAAGCAACAAATTCGTACATTATGTTAAAAAAAATATTTCCTTCTTTGAGAAATATAAAGGGCTCTTCAATCATCGGAGCACCCGCACTCACAGCAGTAAACCTTGCCTGCTGAGTGCCGTTCCGCCAACAATTGAGAAGCCTTTTTTACTTTCCGAAAAAGAAAATAATTTTCTAAACATTCAAGCAGAACTCTTTCCTCATTGGTGCTACATACACCCTTTGCAGAAGCCAAAAATGTACAATTTGCTTCAAAAATGATATTCGTACGTTCTTAAATTTCTGAGATGGCACCCCACTACTCTTTTATTAACAAATCTATAACAAATGATTTCTTCTGACTCTGAATCTCCCCATTGTTCACAGAAAGGATCAAAGAACTTGATATATTTTTTGCAGATTTTTTGTAATTCATTTTCACGGACTAACAGCCATTCAAGGTTGAGTATTCTGAAATGTTCGTAAAATGGTGGTACTTTTTAACCTTTCACTCGCCAGGAAATAATCGCTAATCGACTGAAAACTTCAAAACTCTGTATCAATATAGGCTAATTTTTCTACTATAATCTGTACAAAAATCGAGGCATCTAAATTCTTTGGACAGATAGTAGGTATTTTCACTCAAACATCAGCTAACTTCACTTCGTTGAGAGCTATTTGGTTAATATCATCATAAAACTAATTTTTTCTATGTAAGTGTCGTAGATATGCCCCTGCTAAAAATTCCGGACAAATTTCGGACAAATTCCGGATTCGGAAATTTGTCCGGAATCGTCCGTTACGTGGTCCGGTTTTTGTCCTCCGGATTCTATCCGAGTCGAGGCTTCGACCGGACAAATTTCGGACACGACCGGATAGAATCCGGAGGACAAAAACCGGACCACGTAACGGAAAATTTAGGACAAATTTCCGAATCTGGAATTTGTCCGAAATTTGTCCGGTCGAAGGAGCACGGAAATCAATCCGAATATCATCCTGTAGAATCCGAAAGTTGTACGGTCTGATGGATTCCATCAGTCCGGGTTAGATCCGGTTGAGTCCGTATTATGTACGGTCTGACGGATGCTATCAATCCGGATTGTGTCCGGGTCGTCATCCGGATTCTATCCCGGTGTATTTACAAATTTTCCGGATGAAGTAGAACCAAAAAAGTAATAAATCTGTATATTGTCCGGTAGAATCCGAAAGTTGTACGGTCTGACAGATTCGATCAATCCGGATTGTATCCGATCATGTCCGATTTCTGTGCGGTCTGACGGACCTAATAAATGTTATATAACAAGGTTATATAAGCAGTTTACATTCGAGAAATGCATTCTTCATTTATTTGACGCTCACAAATCTATTTCTATAACTTAACTTAACACTACTACACATAACGCACTTCACTAACGCAGAATATCGCACGCTGAGTATATCGGTCGAAACGGTCCTTATATACTAATAAAGAAAATTTTCAGCGCTTGTGAGAAACGACCAGAATTGTGGCCGGTCAAGTCCGTCCTTTGTACGGTCTGCCTCATGCGACAAATCCGGATTGTATCCGGTCGAGTACGTGTTTTGTACGGTCTGAAGGACGCGATCAATCCGGATTGCGCCCGTTCATGTCCGTGTTTTGTAGGGTCTGTCGGATGTGATGAATCCGGATTGTGTCCGGTCATGACCGTGTATTGTATGGTCTGACGGATGCGATTAGTCCGATTTTTGCCCGGTCGTGTTCGGACATGTCGATGTTTTGTGTGGTCTGGCGGATGCGATTAATCCGGTTAAGTCCGAAATTTGTACGGTTTTTAAGAATGCGATTAATCCGGATCTTATTCGGTTAATTCCAAAATTCGTCCTTTCTGACAAATGCGAATAATTTAGATCTTATTCGTCTTTGCTCTTGTCTAGTTATTCGCGGAAGCAATACACCCTAATCTTATCCGGAATAGCGAACTGAACTGAAAAAAATGAAATTCGATACAGTTATAGAGTATTCAATTATAAATGAGGGAAACAGGATGTTAAAAAGTTGTACGAGCAGTCATTTTTGATCAAATTTTTAATGCACTTTTAGGAAAGACATTAGAACACTTTCGAACGAAGTATGTTGAATAGTGAAATATTATGTACATTGTACATAATATTTCACTAGGGTGGTCCAAAAAACTTTTTTTCGAATTTTTATGGGGACATCCCTCAAATTTGTTCGAATCCGCACAAAAATAAATGCGTTTTTTTTTGTTTTGAAAAAAAATGATATTTAGGGGTGGCGCAAGCCCCATGAAGTTTAACATGTATTTCCCATAAGAAAAAAAGACGTTTTTGTACATCTTATTCAGAATCCTCAATATTAACTCAATCGAGTTGAAACTCAACATCTCTCTTCAAAATTAGCCATAGAATACGAGTAAAATATCACTTTTCAAA
This sequence comes from Andricus quercusramuli, assembly GCA_932178445.1. Taxonomy (NCBI): domain Eukaryota; kingdom Metazoa; phylum Arthropoda; class Insecta; order Hymenoptera; family Cynipidae; genus Andricus; species Andricus quercusramuli. The sequence goes on along the minus strand of CAKNXH010058684.1, from coordinate 110,233 downwards.
TATCACCCCCATAAGTGAAAAAATGGGTTTGGCGAGTTTTTGGCGCTAATTATGATTTTTTTGCGGTTTTTTTTTAATGCGAATTGTTTCTAATACATAAAATATGACTTTATACTGAAAATTATATATTTTAATGAATTGTTTAAACAATTTATTATTGTTTTTAGCAATTTTCTCATAGAATTGAGTTACAAAGACGCGGTTTTTTCACAAATATTCCATTTTTTGTCCAATTTTTAATTAGAGGGAAGGGATAGTTTATCAATGTTAACAATAGTGATTGTTTAAACAATTTATTATAATTATAAATAATATTATATTTTAATAATGCTAGAATGATGCGGTTTTTTTCCGGCTTTTTGTCCAATTTTCATCTGTAGTGAAGTAATAATAAATTTAAGTTAACAAAATAATTGTTTAAACAATTTATGAAAATTATTAATAATATTATATCTGAATAATGCTAGAAAGATGCGGTTTTTTTTAAATTTCTGGCTTTTTGTCCTATTTTCATTTAGAGTGAAGTAATAATGAATTCAAGTTAACACAATAATTGTTTAAACAATTTATTATAATTATCAATAATATTATATTTGAATAATGCTAGAAAGATGCGTTTTTTTTTAATTTCTGGCTTTTTGTTTAATTTTCGTTTGGCGTAAAGTGATAATGAATTCAAGTTGAAAAAATAATTGTTTAAGCAATTTATTATCATTGTTGATAGTATTCTCTTTGCTTAATTGGTAGAATGTTGCGGTTTTTTCTGAAATTTTCCACTGTTTGTCTATTTTCTATTAGGCGTGTCTTGATGATTAGATTAAGCAAAAATAATTGTTTAAACAAATTATTATTGTTTATGACTATCTTCATCTATATCAATTGCGCCTGATAGTTGCGGTGTTCCGGCAATTTCCACCTTTATGTCCAAGTAATAAGTAATAAGTCAAGTAATAACAAGTAATAAGTCAGCCACAACAAAAATGATTTTCCGAAAGGTATTGTTGTTTCAAGTGAATTATTTTTGCTCTTTTCACAATGCTTAGAAAAATTGATTTAAAGAAAAAAAGCTATTTTACATGAAAGGCAGAAATCAATATTAAATTGTTCAAACAACTTTTTTGTTGAATTTAATTAATTATTACCTCACTAAGTGAAAAAAGGACAGAAAAGTAAACATAACCGAAAAACCGCAACTATCAGGCGCAATTGATATAGACGAAGATAGTCATAAACAATAATAATTTGTTTGAACAATTATTTTTGCTCAATATAATTAATTATTGAGTCACGCCTAATAAAAAATAAACAAACAATTGAAAATTTCAGAAAAACAGCAACATTCTACCAATTAAGCAAAAAGAATATTATCAACAATGATAATAAATTGTTTAAACAATTATTTTGTCAACTAAAATTCATTATTAATTCACTACAAATGGAAATCAAACAAAAAGCCAAAAATTAAAAAAAAACCGCATCTTTCTAGCATTATTCAAATATAATATTATTAATAATTATAATAAATTGTT
>CAKNXH010058684.1:82335-97490 GCA_932178445.1 Andricus quercusramuli | reverse complement strand
ATTTTCTGAGAAATTTGAAAAAAATGATTAATGAAAATGGTTTAGTTTTATTTATATTATTATTCTGGGAGACATTTTTTCGCCGCCCTTGCTATATTTGGTGTCCTGGAACGGAACCGTGATAACAATAATTTTGAATTTGTACTCAAACATGTTTCGAAGAACATGCGTTTTAATTTAATTACATAAAAGTTACGTTTTTAGAATTTCTCCTTAAAATATTCTTCCCGGGACAAGCCCACTATCAGTTACAGAACTTCTTTATTTTAAACTGTTTTTCTATCTAAAAATATTTTAGAAATGGCGGAAAAGAGACTATCAAACTTGACTATGATATCAATTGAGCGAGTGATTATGAATTCGTTGGATGTGTCTGAACTGGTTGAAGAATTTGCTTAGATTAAAGCAAGGCGAGCAAATTTCTTTTGAATTCTTATTATATGTAGGGGAGACCACCCTACAGTAGATAATAATCCTACAGTAGATAATCATTAATTTAAAATACTAACTCAAGTAGAATAATTATTTGATCTAATTAATAGTTCGGACGCGATACGTATTAATATATTATAATTAGAATTGATTATTTGACTTATAGTCGTGCTTATAATTAATGATTATCTACTGTGGGATCATTATCTATTATAGGATAGTCTCCGCTAAATAATGTAACTAATGTGTATAATAATAATGTAATATTGTATAATAATATATAATATAAGTAATATTGATAATGTAAATAATATTAGTATTGTTTAAATAAAAATAGAGCATATGTATGTAGAAAATGTATTTTTTTCTTTTTCAAAGAAAAGGAGAAGGGTGGGGAATGGTGGGGGGGGGGGGGACAGAAAAAAATTTTGCACACGGGCGGTCAACTGTATAGCGCCGGCTCTGTTCCGGAGTATATGTTTTTGACCGGAAGAATTTTGGATTTAAGCGGACGATTTTCCGTTTTCACTTCAATTTCACCGAATGACAAATAAAACCTGCGGATTGATTTCGGATAGAATCGAACTATTTTCGGAGTTGATGTTTTAGACCAGACAGATTCCGGATTTAATCAGACGATTTTCCGGTTTTACTTTAACAAAAATAATGTCAGGTACTGAGTTCCAGAATAATTTCGGATCAAGTCGGACTCTTTCGAGAGTGAAAGTTTACTTTCAGATAAATTTCGGATTAGACAGGACTATTTTCCATTTTGAGTATAACGAAAATAATTTCAGGTTTTGGATTCCGGACTGATTTCGGATCCAATTGGACTCTTTCCGGAGTCGAAATTTATGGTCCGGACAGACTCTGGACATAATCAGACAAATTTCTGACTGTTTTCGCACAGTTTTCGGATTAGATCGGACATATTTCGGAAAAAAATCGTGAATCGGATTGATTTCGGATAAATTCGGACCAATTTCAGAATCCGAAATTTTTAACTGGGGCAGGACTGGTTCTAGATCAGTTAGAACATTCTCGGAGGCTTCTGGAGCTTCTAGACAATTTTCGAAAGGTTCTGATGACGTCACAGAATAATATTGCGCAATTGTAAGAGCCGAATTCATGTTAACAGGTTCAATGTTATTACGAGAAAAACAAGGATGATTTATTACTTCCTTATAGATAGAACATTCATTCAATGCACAAAAGATGCAGGCGTATAAATGTGAAATTTGATATGGAGACCTATGTATAAAATCCTGTTTTGTTTATATAAATTTGATTTATTGCTGCCTCACAGATGATGAATATAATGAAAAACGTCTTTGTAAGAGCTGAATTCATGTGAACAGGCTTAAGGTTATTACGAGGAAAACGAGGATAATTTATTGCTTCCTTATAGATGAAACATTCATTTATTGCACTAAAGATTCTACAGCTGTAGTGGTTTGTGTCCGTGCTAAGTTTCTAGAATATTCTTGATGACTTCATCAAATTATACTGCGCAATTTCCGAAAAGAATTTCTCTCGTAAAAAACTTCAAGGTTATTGTAATGACACATTAGATTTTGCATTGCAAAAATATATATTCCGAACATGTCGATTATAATGTAGAACGTTCTGTGAACAGGCTCAAGGTTATAACGAGAAAAACGAGGATGATTGATTGTTACCTTGTAGATAAAACATTCATTTAATGCATTGATCATGGATTGATGATGATGCAAACAAGTATCTCATATTGTTAGGCGAAAGAAGTAGAGAACTCGACAATGTGTACAGTGTAAGAAAATTGACGAAAGATAGATTAATGATTGGAGATTCTCCGATAAGTTTCAGCCTAAACAATATTCATGTGGGTAATTTGAATTTTACCAAACTTTGATTTAAAAAGTTTCCGAAGAGTCATCTATAACTCCAAGTGATCTTGAAAATCATAGACAAATTATCATTACAACAAACGCTTATAAAAACATTATAAACCAGATGATGAAAGTCGCGATAATAAAGCCTTTAAATATAAAAGCTTTATGAAAAAAATGAATTCCAACGTCTCTATAAAAAAAATACAGATAGACGAAGTAAAACCCGGAAATCATTATCAGGTGAAGGTATGATCCCGCAACACTTGATTGCTCGAGACAAAAGTCTGATGGATTACATTCACTAGAATGATCCAAATGAATTGGTAGATCGATTATGCTTACTGCTAGCATGTCAAGCAGCTGAAAATCCAAGTCACACAATGATGTTGTTAATCTGAATATGGTGCAGCATATGATACAGCATGAACTTCAGACTATCTACAATTTTATAGCTTGTTTGCGAACTGAAGTAGTCAATAATGATATGATGATTGGAACTTTGGAAAATTCCACAGATGAACTTTTCAAAAATGCGAAAATTGATGCTGAATCAACTCAAAAACTGATGTATCGAAATTCAGAGCGCATTATTCAAGTAGACACCAGACTGAATGCACTCAAAAGTGGACGTTGAGAAGCAGCAGTTGGTGAAGGAGCTGTACAGGCCAGCTAGAAAAAATTATGAACGTCGACATTTTGACATCCATGGCATTGATGAGACCTGGCAAGCTGATCTTGTTGAAATGCAGCCATACGAGAGAGGTAACAAATGATACAAATACATCTTAACTGTGATTGACATATTTTCAAAATTTGCTTGGGACGCGTACCAAAAAACTAACATGTTGATAGAGGTAAAGAATTTAAAAACTCGCAATTTGAAAAGCTTATGAAGCGATATAAAATAAATTTGTACTCGACCTTTAGTAATTTGAAAGTATCAATTTCCATACGATATAATCGCAGTTGAGAAAGGTAAATTCAAAGTTGGAGATAAAGTACGTATAAGTAAATTTAAGCATGTTTTTGAGAAAGGCTACACAGCGAATTGGACAACTGAAATGATTTACCATAAGTCATATTAAGAATACTGAACCAATGTCGTATATGCTTGAAGATTATCAAGATAAAGCTATTGCAGGTAGTTTTTATGAACAAGAACTTGGCAAAGTTAAACATCCAGACATTTAGCTTGTGGAAAAATTACTGAATGGTTAGGTTTTGACGACTCCTCACAATAGTTGGATAGATAAGTCTAGTTTGTTAGTATCCTTGTATTAATATTAAGTTTTTAAAAAAATAAAGCTGATTATTTCAAACATATATATCTTTTTACTTACACATCTACCTACCCTTGATCTACTAAATGGAAACGGCGAATTTGGCTTAAATAAATATTTATTTAGATTTTTTCATACTTATAAAATACATGAAATTTTAATGTACAAAGATACCGTTCACACAACTGGGTGCTGGTAATTTCTCAATCACTTCTTCACAGGCTTTCTTCGTTTGCATGAATGAACAGATTTTCATTCTCTTCAAACAGTTTCGCAATTCTTTGAGGTAGAAAAACGGAGAATTTGTTTTCTATAATTATAAGCGTTCGCATTCCATATTTTGTTTTAGCTTTCTTGGTGTCTGTTATTTCGTATCTTTTGTTAACTTCCAGGTCTGTTAGCTTCTTTGTTGGAAGAAAGTCATCACTGAGAGCAGTTTTGTTTAATTTTGAGAAATTCATTTCTTTTTCACTGCTTGTTATCTTCAAGATTCACAGTTTTAAATTCCCTTTTTAGAGTATGTAAGTTTGTTCGCACTAGTATCACTTGTTTCAGTTCTCGAATGTTCTTTAGAAATACGTTTAAGCGACTTTTTCAGCTCTTGCTGCTTTTCTTCCTGATAATATGACATCTGCTAACGAACTGATGGAAGAGAAGAGCTGGTCTCCTTTTATAGAAGCTTACTCCCTTTACCAAATTTCTGGAGACTTCTGCACAGTATTGCATTCTATGATGCAACATTGTTTTAGAACGTTCCACATTATAATCGATACAACTAGAAACAAGGAAAATTCGTTCCTCGAAATTACACAATATTGCATCATATGTTGCAACAATGTTCTAGAACGTACTACATTATAATCGACACGTTCAGAATATAACTTTTTGTAACGGAAAATATAATGCGTCATTAAAAAAAATAACCTTGAAGTTGTTTACGAAGGAAATTCTTTTCAGTAATTGCGCAGTATAATTTGATGACGTCATCAAGAATATCCTGGAAAACTTAGCATGAAAACGAATCACTGCAGCTGTAGAATCTTGTATGCATTAAATGAATGTTTTATCTACAAGGAAACAATAAATCATTATTGTTTTTCTCGTTATAACCTTGAGCCTGTTCACAGAACGTTCTACATTATTATCGACACGTTCGGAATATATATTTTTGCAATGCAAAACGTAATGTGTCATTACGATAACCTTGAAGTTGTTTACGAAAGAAATTCTTTTTAGAAATTGCGCAGTATAATTTGATGAAGTCATCAAGAATATTCTAGAAACTTAGCACGGAAACGAACCACTACAGCTGTAGAATCTTTAGTGCAATAAATGAATGTTTCATCTATAAGGAAGTGATCAATTATCCTTGTTTTTCTCGTTATAACTTCGAGCCTGTTCACATGAATTCGGCTCTTGCAAAGACTTTTTTCATTATATTTATCATCTGTGAGGCATTGATAAATAAAATTTATATACACAAAACAGGATTTCGTACATATGTCTCCATATCAAATTTCACACATATACGCCTGCATCTTTTGTGCATTGAATGAAGGTTTTATCTACAAGGAAGCAATAAATAATCCTCGTTTTCCTCGTAATAACCTTAAGCCAGTTTACATGAATTCGGGTCTTCCAAAGACGCTTTTCATTATATTTATCATCTGTGAGGCATTGATAAATCAAATTTATATACACAAAACAGGATTTCGTACATATGTCTGCATATCAAATTTCACACATATACGCCTGCATCTTTTATGCATTGAATGAATGTTCTATCTATAAGGAAGTAATAAATCATCCTAGTTCTTCTTGTAATAATATTGTACCTGTTAACATGAATTCAGCTCTTACAATTGCGCAATATTATTCTATTACGTCATTAGAACCCTTCGAAAATTGTCTAGAAGCTCCAGGCCCCTCCGAGAATGTTCTAGAAGCTTAGCAGAATGGTCTCCATGTCAGCCTCACATGGATTCACACGGACACACATAGTCACTCACTAATGGGAATTGATCCAGAAACAGCCCTGTCTATCTACTACACTTATATAGAAAAAATTGGTTTTTATGAAGATATTAACAAAATAGTGAATTCGTGTTTTTCCCTCAGCACTCAACGAAGTGAAGTTAGCTGATGTTTGATAAAAAAAAACTATACTATCTGAGAGATGACTCCCATACGATTTCCCAGATGTATTCCTAGCATCTAGATCGATCTCATAACAAAATGTTTTCACCCGGGATGATAAATAATGTGTGCGTTGAAATACGTGTGGCGGAGAGCGAGAACATATGGAGCCGGCAACAACCTGAAGTCTACTGTAGTATAGGGTAAGAGTCTTTTTGAGATTGTCTGATTTTCTTATCAAGCTTTTTTGGCCTCAATTCAGTAACACATCAGCTCGGAAGTTGACTTTTTTCTTTCTGTAAATTGCGATTTCGACTTTAGCCCGTGTGGAAATTGCCAAATGTTTGCCCAATTACAAGTTTGGCCCCAACTTGGAAAATTATTTCATGGCTACAACAGGGTTAATATCTTGAATCTAGTTTAAACTAACTCTGTTTCACTGCTCTTGATTGCAGCGTCATGAACTTGGCTGTGCATCTGTTTTCAGTCGGGCTCCATATTTAACCTCTTGAACACAAGTTATAGATGACAAGTAGGTTGGTTTGAGGTTATATTAGCGAGTGTTTTTGTGATTTCGTCTGTATCAATTATTAAAGAGTGATTCAAATAATCAAAAATGTCGAGATTGAAAAGCACTCGTCGTGTTCGGAGACATCGAGCATTTTCCAACATTCCCAGATTCCAGAACTAAAACGAAATTAAGTAAATAAATCATAAGTCATTTATGTTTATAACGCAATAAAGGCAAACCTCAAAAAAATTTGAATGTTGTATTTTCATAAAAGAATGTATAATTTGCACATTCATAATACTACTACTTGAGCTTACTTTTTGAAGGAAAATCAAATTCAAAAATCCATCACCAATATCATCAAAAAGTACATGTCAGGAGATACCTTCACAAAAGACCTGATGAAACCAGATAGAAATATGTGTTTTTGGACAAAAACCTCGTTGATCCTCGTTGAAGCAGGTAGAAATTGTAACTGGTTCGACGAGGTTCAACGATGTTTTTGTCCACAAACACATATTTCTATCCGGCTGAATGAGGTCTTTCGTGAAGGGATTTACAGCTATGAAGAAAATATCAAATAAATTACTTTTTAAGGACTTTTACATGAGCTCTTGTATTCTCGGTAACAAAATTAGTGTTACAATGATTAATGATGATATGTTGGTATAGTTTAACTTGAACTTCAATTCAAAATTTCCAATTTTTTCATTTTACGGGAGTTGTTCGTGTAAAATATAAGTCCACTGAGGATGAAGTCTTTCCTCATTTCGGAACGGTCTTCACTAATTCCGAAGATTGGGATGACAATCGAAAGATGAGGCGGGCGATGAATAATCCGGTTCAGGAATAAGATTTTTCTTGAAATGTTTAGCTACTTCAAATGTTTCTTTTAAATAAATAATTTTACCTTTATAAATTTTATACTCATTTTTTTATTTCTAAAAACAATTTTTTATTTTAATGTGGCTGAGACTAGAAAAATTAATGAAGCCAAGTTGGGGCCAAGTCGGTCGGTAAGTTGGGCTCTGGCCGGGTTAGGCGTTTAATTTGTGGTTTAGTCCTGTCTGAATCCCCAATTTGGGGCCAAGTTTTTCCTTTATTTGGGCCCAGCTAGCGCCATGACAATTTTTCCACTCGGGAGAGAATGTTTTTATATTCTCTTGTAAAATTTTCATATTGTCCTTTACCCCAGTAATATTAAAATAAGGCCCAAAAATCGGCCTTATTGGCCCTTCTCCTTTCACATTCAGTGCATAGGATTTCCCTGCTACTTACTCGTAATGCACGAAGAGCTATTCTTTAATGCTTCTTCGTTTTTTAACGCCAATTTTGTGGCGACCTTTGTACCTTTCCTTGAGTTGATGTAAACAGAAGGACAAAAACCGGGCTTGTGTATCAATTTTATGCAAAATTATCAGTTTCAGTTATTTAGATATATTTTTCATGATACCTCAATCGAAAATTCGACTTTCGATGCCTGTGGAGCGGGTCGAATTTTCGATTATCGATATGATGAAAAATTGTATGCATGACTCAGGCCGAGGCAATTATTTCACTCGTGTGATATCTGTCCTCGCTTCGCTCGGGCAGCTAACTTCACACTCATGAAATCGTTGCCTTTCGACCCTCGTCACGCAATATACTAATTCATCATACCTCAATCGATATGATGAAAACTTGTATGCATGACTCGGGCCGAGGCAACGATTTCACTCGTGTGATATCAGCCCTCGCTTCGCTCGAGCAGCTAACTTCACGCTCGTGAAATCGTTGCCTTTCGACCCTCGTCACGCAATATACCATTTCGTGCACCATAAGAGGGGGAGGGTATGTGGAAAATTTAGATATATCTTGCAGTAATCATTAATTGAATTTCTCCTTTTAAAAATGCTGATAATGTCCAGTATGCTCATTTCAAACCACTTTAAACCCTGAACTGTGAATCGCGTTTGTCTGAAAATAAAAATTTATCTATGTTAATATTATGGAAATTTCAACTTCAAAATATGGCAGTTCTTAATACGAATCGATTTGGATAAAACTTGGGACATTTTTTTCTAGAAACTTTAAAAATTTGGAAAGGTCTCCATTGCCCAATAGAAAACAAATTTCGTGAGCTGTGATTTTGGAATACCCTAATGTGCGCTATGCATTACAAACTGGGAACGCACTTACATTTTGCGCAGCAAGAAAAGCGCGTACCGTATGAGGGTAAAAAGAATAAATTTTATGCAAACGTGAAGAGCGAGTGCAACCACCCGCGTGTTGTAAGGGGTTCAACATGCCAATGGGCCGTGGGGTCCGCGGGGGCGACCAGAGGGTGAGAAAGTCGGGAGGGTGGCAAACCCCTCGACAGTCGCGTGACGCCAGCCGCATACGTCGGCCATATCGCGAATCTTCTTTCCGTCCGTAATCCCATGTGGTTCAAACTTTTTAGCTTTTTTTACAGCCTTTCTGAACCTCAAATAAATTCGTCCATAAACTAACATCAAATTTGAATCCAAGTAGTACCTCAAAGCTGATTGACGTCCATTTATAAGAAATAAACTTTAAGCTGCTGCGAAAATTAGTATTATGATGAATATTTGAAAACTACTGCAAGAATAGCTCATGGAAAAGTGAAGCACATTTCTATAGCTTTAGGATAACAATACTACAACCCAAAGTGTCAAGTGGTGAAAGTTCTTCATCCGCTTTGCGACCACGTGTATGATAATTTGTGTTCCACCCTCATGTGGGTATGCTGTTTTGTGTCTCTAAGAGTGTCGGTTTCAATTTTAGATCGATATTCACCGAATTCTCGATCGATCCTAGTGTTATTGTTCGGGTGCAGTGTCAAGTATAGTGTTATCGTTAAAAGTGGTCAGAGTTTGATCATGTTATTTGGATTATTTGAAAGCTCGTCGCCGTGAGGAGAACATGATACCTTCTCTCACGTGATTTTCAAGATGTCAACATCCAGATAAGATAACTGGATTCAATGTACGTAATATTGCACGCAAGCTGCTCGTTCATGTGACTGTGGCAACGTTATCGAACTTGAGAGTCGAATTGAGGTCTTAATCTTCAAGAGGTAAACTAGTTACGAACTAGCTCATATAAGTCAAAGCGCACTGTTTATTACTTCGTGAACTTGCTTATTTACAGTCTGCGCAAAAATTGTATTTGTTCATCTGCCCGTTTGGCGCTTAAAATCAAAGCGTAAATATGGGGTTGAATATAATGATTAGTATCTTAATTTCGACTCAATTTGTGTTACTGTTTTTACTTTCGAAATCTGAATCAGTGAAAAATACACTGATTGAAATAATAATTAGACATTTCGCTGATTAATCAGTGATTTCAGACTAATTTACTAATCAATTCAGTAACTCTATGAGTAACGCACGTTCAATGCTACATGTTAAATTCTAAGTTTTGCAATGAATCGTTCTTATTATTGTATTAACCAACTAGCAAAAATGATTTCTCAATCAATTATATTTTTTAATTTCCGGAGCTGTTAGTATGATGTAATAAATTAGAAAACAATATAACTCCAACTATTATAAAAAGTACTCAACGGTTGTCACAGTCGAATATTGAAAGTGAGGTAATGTGTGAGGTTAGTTATCATTTGGAAGAAATTCAATTAAACTATTTTGTTAAAGTCATACTTTTGGTTGAAAATTCTGTTGTTTTTTTAAAAATTCAAATGTTTCCTAGAAAATTTACTTTTTGTTTAAAATTTTTATTCTTCTGTAGAAAAGTCTATTGAAATCCTTTCGAAAAAATTCAATTCTTTTTTTGAAAATTTGTCTTTTTGATTGAAATATTCACCTGTTTTAGTAGAAATTTCATTTTTCTTGGACAAAAACGCAACTGTTTGGTTGAAAATTCAACACTTTCTTAAAAACTTGTCTTTCTGATTTCAAAATTCACCTGCTTTAGCAGAAATTACATCTTTCTTGGATAAAAATGCAACTGTTAGTTTTAAAATTCTAAAATTTTGGTTGAAAATTGTGCTGTTTTGTTGAAAATGTAATTGTATTGTAGCAAATTTTCTTTTTGTTTAAAATTCATATTTTGGTGTTAAAAAATGAACTGAAAGCTTTTCTGGATGAAAATTCAACTTTTTTTTTGTTTTAATCAAAAATTCATCTGTTCTAAGAGAAATTTAATCTTTTTTGTAAAAAATGCAACTGTTCGTTTGAAAATAAAACTATTCCGTTGAAAATTAATCCCTTTTGGTTGAAAAATTCGTCTTTTTGGATGGAAAATCAATTTTGTTCGTAGAAACTCATTTTTTGTTAAAAAATTAATATTTTGATCTTGAAAAGTCAACTGGAATCATTTCTGGATGAAAATTCAACTATTTTTTTTAACTTGTTTTCTTATTAATCCTAAAATCCTAATCCTGATTTTAAAAAATCCGCTTTGGTAGAAATTTCTTTTTTTTTATGAAAATACAACTTTTTGGTTAACAACTATTCTTCTTTGCTTGAGTATTCAACTATTTTATTTAAAAGATTTGGTTGAATCACTTTTTTAAGAAATCATTTTTTTTGTTTGAAGAGTTCAATTTTCAGTTGAAAACTCATCTATTAGGTTAAAAATTTCATTATTTTGTTAAAAATTCAAGAATTTTGTTGAAAATTTTTATGGCAGAAAAGACATTTTTCTGTTTAAAATAAATTATTAAATTTCAAAATTTTTAATTTGAATCTGAAATACTGTTTTATTCCGTTTATAAAAGATTCTATGTTGAAAGTATTTCAAGATTAAAATTCTGGTATTTGAATATTAATGATCAAGAAAAATGAAAGATTAGATAAGGAAAAATAAGGGAATTTTGTAAATGAAGTTCTCGAGTCCCCTGCCTAATTCTAATAGCAATAACTGGAGTAAAACATTCTCGGAAACTAAATTTAGATAAGGGGGGGGGGGGGGGTAAAAATATTTTGTTACAGTTTGTTACAGGACGGGGGAAGGGGTCTCAATGAGGGCCTATAAGCCGTTACGTAATTTAAGTACGGCCCCTATTCGGAAGCAGAGGTCCAAAAAACCATTTTTCATTATTTTTGAGGTGTATTCAAAATAAAGCTCAATTCTATTAATTTGTATTTTCATTCAATATTGTGTTCTCATTATTTTGAAGGGTTTCAATTCCTTATAAAAAAGTAAATAATGTGGCTCGACTCGGGTAATTAATAGGGGCCAGACCGGGGACAGATCGGGCGTTTGATCGGGCCCCTAGACATGGCTCCAAGGCGGCCATGATACCATCTTCCAGTTAATCAAAAATATCACTGGATTTTAAGTCGAAAAGATCAACTAAGCAAACAAATAACAGACCTAACTAACAGACCTAACAGACCTAAATATATTCGAGATATTCCTATATGGTGGAAATTTCTTCATGCATGGGATATCATTACGGTATCCTAGAATGATTTTGGACGTTTGTGAGATATTACAATGTTCAACGTGAGATATTGTAATTTTTTTGCTATCTTACATTGGAGATTTTGATATTTCAGAAATACCCAAAGGTAAAGGTGTAAAGGAATTTCTGTCTTGTATAGAGATATCCTACAAGTATCCCACAAACATATCTAGAATGTCCGTCGGATATGCAGAGACTTAAAAAGGATATCATGTGATATCCCGTTGCTGCACGGAAACTGATATATACTATATTGAATTGATTAAGGACTCACGATGAAACGGTAAGGCCAACTTGTAAATAGTTTCCAACTGTCTGCATGTCTGCAATGTCTTATTCATCCTCATGATAGATAAGTAATTTTGGAATCTAGAGACATATTTGGTTGCAGGTATCTTGCAGGAAATATTCAATATGAAATTGGAGAGGATTAATACATACGAAATTAATAATAAACTAGTAGAGCACATTAAGGATTTGTGAGCGGTACTTCTTGCCTGTCGTTGCCATAGTCCTTGGTGCTCTGCTATCCAGTTGGTATAACTCGAAGGGTTCGAGGTTTAGACTTAGAGGGTTGGAGACGTAGAGGGGTGAGTTTTGTGAATCCGCATTGCCGTGGTTGAGGGGCCGCGGTGGAGGGTGGATGACGTGCATCCCGTACAAGGCTCAGCGAGGGATCCACCATTGACGCATCTCCATGGAAACCCGCATGGTCGTGTATTACGTATTACGCACCTATTCTATCTTATATAAAGATACGATTGCACGAGGAGGCTATTTTCAAGGGCACTTCTTGTACCTTAAGCTTAAGGCCAATTTACTAACTACTCGGGCGATACGGTCGCCTGCGCCTATCCGTATTTAACTCGCTTATAGAGTTGCGATATTACTGCATGTTTAGTATTAAGAATATTTATATTATTATTATACCATTAGGCCATTTCCCTTTCGGGGTAGGCGTGACTCGCTCGGCGGGGAAAGGTGTAATGTGAGGAAGGAAGTTTAGATTCCTTAGATTGATCTAAAATTCTCGAGGTATTTATTTAAATAATACGTTCGTTTCGCAACACTGCTCCGACCCAAGTTGCTGATCAATCTCTCTAGCGATCACTCTCTTTATAAAGTATTTTTCGCCACACTTTTCTAGCTTCTCTAGCTTCCTTCACGTCCATGCATTTTTGCATGTAAGCTCTCGTGTTCATATGTCCAAGTGACGTACGTGGCGCTTCATAACCTAACACCCCACATAAATTAACAATCCCCTCAGCAGCCTCACTACTTTCGTCCGTCTAAGCTGTCGAAAAGGTGAACATTTACAATAATTGGTACTGTATGGCGGCAGTTAATTTACGGTATTGTACCTGTCATGAAAAACCCCATATAATGATGACTATGTTACGACTGGTACACTAGTTATTGCCAACTTTTCTGGACCACGTGCAAAGATGGGAGGTATTGTCTGGTCACGTGGACTTGTAAGTGAAAAATCTGATGGCATTATTTGATAGGTGCACAGTTCGATGTCACCCGTCTATGCACGTGCACAGTAGGGAGTATCCCAACTGTGGACGTGGACTTATGAACTGAAAATCTGGTTGTAATAATAGAGACGTGTACAGTTTGGTAGTCTCTCATCTGTGCACGCGTACAGTTGGGAGTGTACCATTTGTGCCCGTGGTTTTGTTACTTGAAAATCTGATCGTGCTAATTGAGACGTGTACAGATAAAAGTAACCTATCTGTGCACGTGGACTTGGCAGTTGAAAATTTGATCCTGTCAATTGAGACGTGCACAGTTGGGAGTATCCTATCTATGCACGTGGACTTGTCAGTTCAAAATCTGATCGTATTAATTGAGACGTGCGCAATTGGGAGCCTCCCGTATGTGCACGTGCACAGTTGGAAGTATCCCATCTATGCACGTTCACTTGTGAGTTGAAAATATGATCGTACTAATTGAGACGTGCACAGTTGAGAAGCTGCCATCTGTGCATGTGCAAATTTGGGAGTGTTCCAACTAGTGATGCCGTTTGACACGAGTAATGAGGGAAGCTAGGAAGGATAGCTTGTGGCCTCGCATTTCGAGCGAAAGCAAGGCGGGAAAAATCCAAGGCCTTGAAAAGCAAGGGCTTGTCTTGGCTTTGTCTTGGAGGCTTGAGTTTCCTCCAGCAGATGTGCATTTTTTCCGATCGCCTGGGAAGGGAGAATTAATTAAAGCTCTTATAGGATGATTGTGGATGCAAGTAATTACACAAATCCCAATGTAGTAATAATGGATGAAAACTTTATATAAATATTTGAGGAATAATTTATAATAAAAATGATAATTTTCTAATAATTTAGCATTTCTAAATGCTCATATAAAGGAGGGTTGAGATGCTGGAATGGAATATGCACTGGAAACAAATTCAATTTACATTACCAACAGAAAGTTTGGGTACATTTATTTTTTTTATTTTTTTATTGTTCTTTACTTTAAAGGCGAATATCTGTGCAGAAACTGAATCTACGACTTTGTAATCAGAATCATTTGAAAGATTATAAAATTTCACGTTGAATTCATCTAGGTTGGCGTTATTTTAATGAAAACATATTTTCCTTTGAATTTAACGCTTTTTTTAGCAAAATGGACATTTTGAAATGATGAGTTAAACTCTTTGCCAAATGCAAAAAAGTGTTCCTAAAAATTTGGAAGTTAAAATTCATCTTGTATAATGTGTGACTTCTGATTAAAATAAATATACAATAGAATATGAAGGAATTTAAAGCTGCACCTTATAAGAAAATAAAGTTTAACGACGATTGTCGGACTTTTGGCTCCCATACATTTCCATTGCGAGTGTAAAAAATTGGTATAAATAGTCAGCAATTACATAATATAAAATCACGTTCTTGGTTTAGATTTAAGGAGTAAGATTCCATTAGAATAACTTTAACCTATGCGAATTCTACGTGAAATTTTATAATCTCATACATATTACACCTTCATCATAATGAGAAGGAATTAGTTTGATGTGAAAACTGACTATCGTGGATTTATTTGCATCTTCGCGTTTCGAAAACCCCTAAAACCGAGAAACCCGGTTTTCAGAACCCAAAAAGAAAGGTCGAGTTCGCTAACCAGCTATTTTGAATGAAAATTCAAAAAGTGAGAGCATTTTCAAATTTTTTAGATCAATTTTTTCAAGATTTAAAAATTCAATGTATGGCTGTCCAATTAAAAGAATTATTGAATATATGGAATCAAGTTCTTATTCCTATTATTTTGTAAGAGAATATTTCATTCATTAGATGAAAATAAGCGTAAATAAGACGTGAAAGATTGGTTGAGTATTGTTCTGAATGTCTCCATAAACCAGGCGCTTGAACGCCAGGTAAAGATTGTGTCCCAAATTCTTCTGAACGCCGGTATACTTCCAAATGCACACACACACACACACACACACACACACACACACACACACACACACACACACACACACACACACACACACACAC
>CAKNXH010058684.1:63778-78255 GCA_932178445.1 Andricus quercusramuli | reverse complement strand
CCTAGCTGCTCGTGGGAACAACAATGAAACCAACAAACCACCAAAATGTTGTAGATGCGGTTCAAAACGATCGAACGCGCAGAGCACCCGACAATGGATCGGCAAACAATACCGATCATCCTAGAGTTCGGGGTGCTGAAAATAATTTAGATGGAAACACGACGACGAACCGGCGAAACGCCCACATTCAGTGGACGGATCAACTTAAGAATGACGTGCTAGACTGCTACGATGCCAGTATTATCCCTGTTCGCGGAGGCTTTATGGCGCGTATGCATACTCTGTGGTGCCAGAAACACCCAGAGCTTCAATACGTTCCGCATCAGTCTTTGCGAAATCAAGCCGACTACCTCCGGAAAAATGGATATGTACGCGGAGCGCTTCCTCAGCCGCTGCTTGAACAAGCTGCAGACGAAGATGAAACGACATTGAGACCAACCGCAGAAAGCAGGCACCTTCTGGAAGACGATCGCAATTTCAGTACAAGGAGGAAATTCAACATGCAAGTTCCTCTGAAGCCCCAAGATCTGGCTGAAATGGATGCCTCCCTTCGTGGAGATATCTCGCAAGGGTCCGACCTCTGGACCATCAATTGCTCAGTTTATGGTGCTGCGAGAGCTTTGGCTGATTCAAATCGGAGGCTGAAACTGACGATGGATCAGAAGACCAAACGACGCTTGCATCAACTGAACAAGAAAATTGGATGGGCAAGACAGAATGCGTCCCGTGTTCAATGTGTGATTGACTACATAACCTCTGGTAGACCGTTCACGGAAAGGGTTTCGAAAGTTCGCCCAAGAACTAAGGACCTTGAATCACACACTGAACAAGTCAAAGCTGCTGACAATCAAGCAGCATATTGTTGACAAAATAAGGCTGTTATCTGACGCAAGGAGGATATAGAAGAGGGAGAGATGGAACAGGGAGAATCAACAGTTTCTTGCTGACCCATCGCGCCTCTTCAGTGATCCCCCTGTTTTTGTAAAAAATCCACCCAAGCCCAAGGAGGTAGAGACTTTTTGGACAGAGGTGCACAAGATCCCGATAACACTAGAGTTGAAAGAAGATACTGACAATATCATCCGCTTCAAGGAGTTTTGCGACAGCCTCATAAAATCTGAGGAGGAGTGCCCATCAGTCACTGCCGAAGAGGTGAAAAAAGCACTTAGAGGCACGAAGAACTTTTCCGGTGCTGGACCAGATTGTATCAAGAACTTTTGGTGGAAGAAGTTTACTTCTATACACCAACATTTGGCCCGTATATTCACCTCATATTTAAAATCGGAGACGCCCATTTCGCAGTGGCTGGTGTTAGGACGCACTATACTCCTACCGAAAAAAAGGAAACTTGTCCAGACCAGAGAATTACAGGCCAATAACTTGTTTAAACACACTGTATAAGATCTTTACAGCTGTCCTAAACAACAGGATCGTTCGACGAATTGAGCCTGTATGGCGAGAGATGTACGAACAACGAGGCTCGAAAAAAGGTGTAGCAGGCTGTCGAGAGAACCTGCTGACTGACAGGTGTGTCTGTAAAGACGCTGCCGCCCATCAACGCGTCCTGTCAATGGCCTGGATTGACTACCGGAAAGCGTCTTTCAAGGAGATAGTATGAGCCCTTTGCTTTTTTGCATCACACTCCTGCCTCTATCTCTCGCACTACAAAATTCTCCTGGATACCTCTGTGGCGACACTAATCAGCGTGAGAATAAGGTCACTCATGTATTTTATATGGATGACCTGCAGATCTATGCCGCTGGTAAAAGCAAACTTCAAACTGTTATAAATATCGTCAAGAACTACACAGGAGAGATTGGGATGGACTTTGGTTTGGACAAGTATGCCAAAATTCATTTGAAGAAAGGAAAGATTACTGGCGTTCCCAAGGACCCTGAGCTTGTGGATATGAGTGTTATTAGACATCTTAACACTGGAGAGACCTATACATACCTGGGCGTGCCTCAAAGCCACATTCAGGACGTAACATCAGTAAAGGAGTCTCTCCGAAGCAGATACAAGCATCTTCTTCGACAGATTTGGTCTTCCAATCTGTCGGCGTTGAACAAGGTATCTGTGACTAACATGCTTGCCGTCCCGGTTCTACTCTACTCGTTTGAGGTGGTTCAATGGACGAAGAACGAGCTTAAGGCCCTTGATGTCACCACGCGTAAGATCATGCATGTGCATAAAAGCTTGCATATCAGTTCGTCAGTTCCGCGATTATACATTTCACGCCGTCAAGGCGGACGTGGACTTCTGAATCTCCAATGTCTGCATAACCGAATGGTTTTAAGTACAGCTTACATCGTTGCGAATGGCAGAGATCCTCTCCTAAAGATGGTCAGAAACCACGAGATGATTGGCGAAGGAGCGTTCCTTTACAAAGCCGCGGAGCAAGCTGCCGAGACCCTTGGCCTGAATTTCAACATCAGAAGTGAGGAAAGTGCATTACTCCATCTAGATGCTTCACGTCTAAAAGCCGAAGTAAAGAAAGCAGAGGTTAGTAAATTTCACCAAGAGCTACTCGACAAGCATATGCACGGAAACTTTCACAGAAATGTAGAAAAACAGTCCTAGTTAAAGAAGCAAACTTTTGCTTTCCTGAAATCATCAGGGCTCAATTCAGGTACAGAGGGCTTCATTTTCGCATGCCAGGACGGTGTAATCTCCACCTTAGCATCCGCGCCCGCATTTTATGTCAAGAAGTTCCCAGTGATAGGTGCAGAGCGTGTCATGCACACGCTGAGTACCTAGAACACATACTATCGGGGTGTCCGACCCACGCAGGAACAACGTATATCTATAGACATAATGCGGCCCTAAGAGTACTTTATTACCACCTTTGTCGCTCTTACGGTGTTGGTCGCGACCCTGCCCTGCCGAACGCTCCAAGGGATATAGAGTCAATTGTCCGAAACGAGAAGTGCCAGATTTTCTGGAATTACGATTTTCGGGCAGCAGTCTCCGTTGCGCACTCGAGGCCTGACATTGTTCTCCAAGACTTCGAGAAACGAACGATATTCGTGATCGAATTCTTGGCTCCGTCCGAATACAACATTACTGCAAAGGAGAAAGAAAAAGAGGAGAGGTATCAAGACCTTAAAAGAGAGCTGCAACGACTGTACCCAAAATATTCGGTACGAGTAATTGTCCTTGTGATAGGTGCTCTCGGAGGTGCTAAAGTATCACTGGTTCGTAACCTTAAAGCCATACCCACGTGCCAAAAATATGCCAAGGCACTTGCGAGATGGATGCAGAAAGCTGTCATCCTTGGGTCGCTTCGTGTCCTCAAGACACACGAGGGTTTCGCCGGCCTGTCGTTGTGATTTCGTCGTGCCCTGTGATCACCCATCTCACGGATGTGAGACGTGGTCATAGGTTTATTTTACCGCGGTTTTACTGGGGGCTATTGACATTTTATTTTTAGATGGCAGTTGCTCTTAGTGGTACCCTGCGGTGGTTGTTTAACTTTTTTTTTTTACATATATATATATAGTCTTGAGGACACGAAGCGACCTAAGGATGACAATTTTCTTCATATATCTCGCAAGCGCTTAGGCATATTTTTGGCCTGCGGATATGGCTTCAAGGTTACGAACCAGTGATAGTTTTGCACCTCCGAGAGCACCTATCACACGGACAATTACTTTTACCGAATATTTTGGGTACATTTGTTGCAGCTCTCTTTTGAAGTGTTGATACCTCTCTTCCGTTTCTTTCTCCTTGGCAGTGATGTTGTATTCGGACGGAGCCGAGAATTCGATCACGAATATAGTTCGCTTCTCGAAGTCTTGAAGAACGATGTCGGGCTTCGAGTGTGCAACGGAGACTGCTGTCCGAAAATCGCAGTTCCAGAAAACTTGGCACTTCTCGTTTTTGACAATTGACTCTAGGTAAAATGGTCTTTCGCTGGTCAGCATCGGCGGCAGTAGCTTGGCTGCGTGAGGGAAGCCGTGTAGTAGTGGGGGAATCGTACTCAGCTGTTGCGGAATTGTCCACTGACCAAAGATTGACATATGTATACAAAGATAGGAATGGACAAAGATTAACAGGACTCAAACGGATGTCGTGGATAAGTGTAAGATAAACTTGGATAGAAGGACCGATTGATCTAAGCTCGAAAAGTATTTGAAAATTTGTCTCCGGTTCGCTTGATAATATGGCTTTGAAACACCTTGAAGTAACAAGAAATTTCTAGATATGTGCTAATGTTTCAGATCCAAGGAAAGTGGAATGAAGAGATTTGTTCGGTGACGCTGTGCTTCTTGCAGTTATGCTGCTAGCAACTGGTACCTCAATTCCGACAATTGCCGCTACGATCGAGGAAGAATATGCTCAAAGCGAAGCAAACAGTGGCCCTTGCGATGGTTACGTTACCGATCACACCGATCTCAATTCCGAAATCGACATCGATGGATCTGAATATCGACGAGAACTACTAAACGATGTTAGTATAACTGCTTCTTATAATTGTAAATTGCAGTATTTTTATTTCGTTAGCAATAACAAATTGAAGGGTGAGAGCAATCAAATTCAAATATCGAATGTCGAGTAAATATTAGTGATCGGGCATGTCACATTTTCTCTCTAAACACATAATGAGTAACTGTTAGTTAAATAAACTAAAAAAATTCTGCATGTTAGCAGCAAGTTCTTTCACGATTTTCAGATTATGTTGCCATTTGTTCATGGAAAACCCTCATAGAAAGAAAAGAGTAGGGTCAATAGGCCGTTTTTTTGGCCCTCTCGGATTTGGCTTATTTTTGGTCAAAATTATAAAACCCTTCTTAAAATAACAAATGGTTTTTCCAAAATGCACAATTTTAGAAACCACTTTAATATTTATTTTTAGACATAGGCCAATTTTGATATACTAGCTTTCTAAACTTCATGATCAGAATTTCTCGAAATTGTTGCTATTTGTTGCAAAATATATGTGAAAATAATCAATATTTCGCAGAACTAAAGAAAATGGTGAACTGCACTAGGTCCAAGAGTAGTTCCCGTAAATCTTAAAGTACAAGTTTAAGCCTGAAATTTGTGTTTGTGTATTGAATGTCCAATTCTCCCTTAAATACTGTAATTTTTGTTTGTGGATTAACGCTATTGTGCACTATTATACGAATACGAATTCCACACCGAGAAACCTCTTACTGTACTAATTGTTAAAAATCACACGAAATCACACTATATTTTACTACTTGTACTTCGCAATGGGGGATATGAGAGGTAACATTTCCCACGTGTCCCCACCTAAAATTTTGTTGTCGCCTATCTCATTAAAACACCGCCAGATTTTAGTGCTAGTGGACCTCTTCAAATCCTGTAAAGGGGCGCATCTAGTACAACGGGTTGTTAAGATACAGGGGCCCGAATTTTCGACGATTCACCGCGACTGCTAACTTTCAATTGTACATAACTCCTGATACAGTTATCCAATTTTACTTTTTATGAGGGGTTTTGAAAGGTATTTTAACAAGGTTTACAATACAAATAATCATTAAACAATAAACAAATTCTTTCACCTTGATTTTTCATTTTAAAACAAATTTTTGAGATTTTCTCCCAATGCGGCATTTTTGATATTTTTTTAATTAGGCTAGAAAAAAGCTTGATTTTTTCTCTTGAGAAACATCCCAGAACGAAAATGGGATGGAAAGTATTGGTTGAGTTACAGAAGGTCATAAGAGCAATTAGCCAACTAGCCACGGCGCTACTGGGCGTGCTATAGTGACTCAGTGGCTCTAATAATTATTAGATAATATAATATATTATATTATATATAATATCAATTATAATTGATAAAAATGATTTTACTGCTCACACGTAACAAAAGTGTCATTTCATTCTGACTTTTATGTAGCTGGAGAACGATTTAGATATTTTCTTAATTATAATTTCAAAATTGTTCCATTGTAGGAAAACGATAGTTAATAATAAAATCATAAACGATTTTGGTGGGTGGTTCTGCTCATCTGTTACATTTCGAGATAGTTTTTGATAAGTACTCTTGCTTCACACGTTTTGGTGAGTTTTTTTTGGTGTTAATCTCTTTGACTTTAACAATTTATGATGACTTTTAATGTGAGTCTCCTTCCTTTCACCTTTCGGGGTGCTTTTTGTATGTGAGTCCCCTTTCATCTCAAGTTTTGGGGTGCTTTTTGGTGTGAGTCCCTTTGCATCTCACAGTGTTACTTGAAAAACGATTTTTCATTCATTTTTACGTTCACTTTGCTCTTCTCTTCGCGATCTCTTTGCGATCTTTCTCTTCGGGAAAATGTCATACTGTGGAGGTGGCGAATACTTCTTCAAACTGAGAGTCGATTCTGAAGAGGGCACAAAGATGTGGTATTTCTGTGTGCCCGGCACAGTCTTTGCAGAATCGATTTTTAATGTTTTCAGCAGTGGCGGTATGATTTTCTTTGAAGATGAAAAATATTACCGTTTCAGGCAAGTTTCTTTTTAGCCCACTGATATAGAGAATCGGCAGCCAAGATCTGATTCTGAGACGACGCCTGGAGACTGGCTCGTGCGGCGAGTTTTTTCAAATTGCCCCCAATTCCATCACATGGTCCTTTTCCATGTGCATTCGCGTTGGTGTATTTACACCAAAAAGCACCCCAAAACGTGAGAGGCAAGGGGACTCACATAAAAAAAGCGCCCCAAAATGTGAAAGGCAAGGAGACTCACATTAAAAAGCACCCCAAATTGTTAAAAGCAGAGAGATTAACACCAATAGACTCAACAAAATTTGGGAAGCAAGAGGACTCATCAAAAACCATCTAAATATGTAACAGATGAGCAGATCCATCCACCAAAATCGCTTATGATTTTATTATTAACTATCGTTTTTCTACAATGTAACCATTTTGAAATTTTAATGAAGAAAATATCTAAATCGTTCTCCATCTACATAAAAGTCAGAATAAAATGAAATTTTTGTTACGCGTAAGCAGAAACATAATTTTTATCAATTATTAGAACCACTGAGTCACTACAGCACGCCCAGTAGCACCGTGGCTGGTTGGCGCGGGGGATCCGCGCTCTTATGACCTTCTGTAACTGAACCAATACTTTCCATCCCATTTTCGTATTGGTATGTCTTTCAAGAGGAAAAAAAAAAGCTTTTTTCTAGCCTAATTAAAAAAAGATGAAAATTTCGATGTTTTTTTCTTCAATATCTATTAGTATTCCAGGTATAACGAGTGATTGCGAATGTTTCACTCTGACTAAACAAAAATGTGTTCTTTAACGACAAAGATTAAACTTATTTGTCTATCTTTTCAGTGAAATTATTTTTTTCAAGATTTTCAGATTTATTAAAACAGGTCATAAATCAATGTAATGACTTATTAAAAATAATGCACAGTAGGTTAGAGTGAGGAAAAAATCTGCGCTTATAATTAGTTAAGAAAAGCTGCTGTTTACCAATTATTTAAACAATTTTTATAAACAAATGCACATTTCGACCATTTTTTTTAGTGAATAGGCCTAGTTTTTTGCAGAAAGAAAGATAAATGTATTTCAGAGACTCCTTGCTATAATTTTTTTCATAGTGACAAAAACTGGTAATCATATAAACAATTTTCATAAACAAATGCACATTTTCACCATTTTATCATGAATAAGCTTCATTTTTTCGCGGAGTTATCTCAAAATGTTTTGCCAAAGGCTCCTTGCTGTCATCTTTCCTAGAATCACAATAATTGTTATTTGTATAAACAATTTTTATTAACAAATTGACATTTTCACAATCGTTTCATGAATAGGTATCATTTTGTTTGCGGGATAAACTCGAAATATATTTTCAAAGACACGTTCCTGTCATATTTTTCATAGTGACAAATTAATTATATAAAAAATGTTCATAAACAAACGCACATTTTGACCATTTTCTCATAGATGGGCTGAATTTTCGTTGAAAAGAATTAACAGCTTCTATCAATTTGAAATATATGACATCAAGAAGTTACATTGTGGACATATTGTTAGCTACTCGTAATTCAGAAATTAATGAAAATTTTCGGTTATTCCTGGTGATTTTACCGGTAAATATAGTAACTTACCATGAGTTACCCAAAATTCATTTCTAAAAATGTCCATGAATTTACAGAAATTTATGAAAATTAAATTGTGTAGAAATGGTTGATGTCATTGTTTTTTCATCAATTGTACATCGTTAAAATAAAACCATGTTTTAATAATACTGTGATATTTATCAATAGTTATTAATAGAATTAAATGAAACCACCATTGTGTGCCGAAACGTTTGAAACAACTTAATTCGTTTCAATTCACGTGACCCTAAAGCCAACAACTTACATCAACAATTTCTACACATTTTAATTTTTGAGGGTCAATACAATCCCCAGCGATTATTATTCATGACAAATTTTGGTCATTTATTGTAATTTTATCGGTAAATATAGTAACATACTATGAATAACCCACAACTTGCTTTCAAAAATTTACGGAAATTTATGAACATTTTCGGTCATTTATGGTAATTTTACAGGTATATAAGGTAACTTTCCATAAATAACCGCAAAATTCTATTATCTGCAACCAAAATTTCCTTACAGTTTTTATAGTGAGTGAGCTGATAATCATAAAATGCGAGCTCAAAGATGCGTAATTTTCATTATTCATCTCTGAAGTCACTTTTCAGTCCCTAGGGAGTAAAAAGTAGAGCTTGAGCCCCGCTTCATGGGCGTCGAAAAGGGGTCATATCATGCATGTGTCATACAAAATTATTTTTCTTGACACGAACGTGGAAAACGGCGGCTTACGTACCATAAATAACCCAATTCATTTTACAACATTTCCATGAATTTCCGGACATTTATGAAAATTTTCGCTAATTGACGGTAATTTACCGTAATTTGATCAGTTATATATGGTAACTTTCCATGAATAACTGCAAAATTGCATTATCTGCAATCAAAATTGCCTCACAGTTTTTACGGTGAGTGGGTTGATAATCGTAAAATGCGAGCTCATATATGTTTAATTTTCATTATTCATCTCTGACGTCACTTTTCAGTCCCTAGGGAGTAAACAGTACTTTTTATTATCTAAGGAGTAGAAAGTAGAGCTTTAACCTTGCTTCGTAGACGTCGAAAAGGGCTGACAACATGCATGTATCATAAAAATATATATACGCACTCTCTAAATATGAATTAGTGAACATTTCACTAGTTGAATAAGTAAATGTATTGTTCACTAACCAAATAGTAACATTTTGATGTTTTACATTTGAAATAGTAAATATTTTACTAATAAATTAGTAAAAGTTTTACTAATCTCAATTAGTAAACATGGTTCACTATTATTTAGTAGCTTCGCTTCACTAATTCATTAGTAACTTAGCGCGCTCACTAACGAATTAGTGAACTGCAACGATTTTGACCAATCTGAAGTCATATCCTCATATGACATTGCGTGCCACTTGATGCCACGCTATTTGAGGTTCGCATTGTTTTAATCCTTAAAGTACAGTTCAATTTTAAAAATCATTAATTTAATTTATAATCACAGTTGATCAACCAAAAATGGTTTTTTATCCAAAACCATCAATTTCAAACGCTTCTAATTTCTAATTGCTCAAGTATGTAAAAGTTTATTTGAAAATTCTTCAAATTAAAATGTACGCTTGAAAATTAAAATCTAAAATGAAAAATTTTTAAAGTGGAAGATTTTCGAATTACGCATTCTAAACTGAATGATATCATAATTGTAAAATATGACAATTTATCTTATTATTTAAGAAGGGTTGAAATACAGGTTGGAAAGACTATTTTAAAATTTGTAAAATTCCTGGTCAAAAAATAAATGCACTGTTATTTCCCGGTTTTTCCCGGTCTCATAAGATTCCCGGTCCAGCGGCCACCCTGAAATGATCATATTATTGTTCTATTTAACTATGGCCAGTAGACAAAAAGGAATTCAAGATCAATTTATTTATTTATTATCGCCAACGGCCATACCACACTGAAAAAACCAGTTCTCGTTAGATCACTGAAGTTAAGCAGTGTTTGACGCGGTTAGTACTTGGATGGGTGACCGTTCATGAATACTACTAACAGCATGCTGTTGGCGTGTCATGGGTGTGGTGAGCCCACACTTGTAGTTATTTACTACAAGAAACTGTCCACCTAGAAACACTACCCGAATCGGGTAGTGTCACGCCTGGCCAAAAACACAACATCATTGAATATCAATGTACTTTTTTGTTTCAAATATTCTGTTTTATTGTCAATAAAACTTACATGAATTTATTACAGTGCATATTCTTTGTATTCTAGCATTTTTCATAATCTCCTTTCAATTTATATTTATTTTGAGAAAATTAATTTTTTCACTAAACAATTAGTGCATTTTTACTGTATAATTAGTGACTTTTCACTCTTTAATTAGTACACACTGCAATGACAGGGATTAGTAATTGCTTAGTGGAATTTCACTAATTTCACAAGTGGACAATTTCCACTAATCAAATTAGTAGTTTTCTACTAATCGTGAGTGGCCGACTTCTCTCTAATTGAATTAGTGAAATTTCACTATCAATTAGTGAAATTTCACTAATTCAGATTTAGAGAGCACAGATTTGCTATTATTGAGTAACTATACCGCTGTCAAAAATGGCTGAGAGAGTGAAGGTATGCCAGTCTTCATGAAGTGTGCTGGATTCTTACTTAAGGGTATGTGACACAGGCAAATACCTACATTGCCGACCTCACTTTTTCAATTTTCCTAATTTTTTTTTGAATCTAAGAACTTTTTTTGTAAATAAAATTTCGGGCTGAAACTTTGAAAAATGTATGAGAAGACAATAAACTACGTTTATGTACCTTATTCGAGGAAGAACTTCGCAAAAAATTATTTTCGAAGAAATTAAAACTGGGTGCATTTTTTGAACCTAAGAACTTTTTTTATAAGTAAAATATCGGCTTCAAACTTTGAGAAATGCAAGAGCTGACAGTAAAGTACGTTTATGTACATTATTTGAGTATACAAGATGCAAAAAGAAAAATTCCAACTAAGTGTCAACTCCGGTTCCGCTTGCCAGTTCGGTCGGTATTTTTGCGATGGGCACGACAATGCGAAGTCTGGCGGCCACTAATCGAGGCTCTATCAGCTGACTCGTCTACATCTGAAATAGGGGGTCCACGCTGTCAAAGATTGATGATCCGGTGTTCTTACAATAATATTTTTTGAAAGTTGTGTCCAGCATAAAAGTTGAGTGAAATATGTTGTTTCAATTTTGAATTATGTAAGTATTGAAATCGCTATTGGCCTCGTTCAGTGGCCGCCAGACTTCGCATTTTCGTGCTCATCGCGAATACCGACCGAACTGGCAAGCGTTGTTGACATTTAGTTGAAATTTTTCTTTTTGCATCTTTTATACTCAAATGATGTACATAAACGTACTTCACTGTCGGCTCTTGCATTTCCCAAAGTTTGAAGCCGATATTTCACTTATAAAAAAAGTTCTTAGGTTCAAAAAATGCACCCAGTTTTAATTTTTTCGAGAATAATTTTTTGCGAAATTCATCATCCAATAAAGTACGTAAACGTATTTTATTGTCTTCTCATACATTTTCCAAAGTTTCAGCCCGAAATTTTATTTACAAAAAAAGTTCTCAGATTCAACAAAAAATTTGGAAAATTGAAAAATTGAGGTCGGCAATGTAGGTATTTGGCTGTGTCACATGCCCTTAAGGCGCTTTCTCAGGCTTGATTTTTAGCTCATGTATTACATTTGACATGTTTCCTCCTACAAGGATGAATTGTTCGATGTAACTCATGTCAGTCGTAATTCATCCGACCTTCCTGTTATTAGAGCGTTACACGATTCGAGCTGGTTGAACGAAATTGATAATTTTTAATATATTAAGAAATTGAATTTTAATATGCTGCATAAAGTTCATTACATAATAACGAGATGATTAAAAAAATATAGAAAAAAATCAGTTAAACCGTTCAATTTCTGTTGGGAGTATTGGTAATTTTGCATTTTATTTAAGATTATCTTCAATATTGAGGATATTGAACGACTTTCCTAATCCTTTTTTCTCATTTTTTTAAAAATTATATCATTTTCAAATTTTATCAGCTAATTAAAATTTCATCGATCCATGTTTTGCCCAATTTTAGATATTGTAACAGTATTCATTGTCGGCGGGTGATTTACTTTGGTCCTTATCGAAAGACAAAAGCAGATTCGAGGAGATCAGATAATTGCATATCGGTATAATTAACTAATTACTCAATTGATAATTAATCAATTCATTATTGCTTCCTCATAGAGGGAGGTTTGTAATGACCTAAATTTTCTAATATACTGTTTTTACATATTTTGATATATTTCGTCCCCAGGAGCTCGAAAATAAAGTTTTTAAAAAATGTCCGTGTGTGTAACTGTTTTCTGTTCACCATATCTCGAAAAGTAAAAGAGCTATTATCATGAAATTTTGATTAAGTGTAGCTCGGATTGATATCCAGGTCTGATAGGTACCTTGTAGTTTCATAAGAACATATCTTGAATTATTTTGTTAAAAAAGTATTTTTTTTTTTTGAAACTCGTTTTTTTTGTTAAAAATTAATTTTGTACGTTGAAATTGTAATTTCAATTTTTTTGTTGAACGTTTGAATTTTTTGTTTCTTCATATTCAGGATAATAATGAAATATATGAAAATTGAAGTATTTTTTTCATTCTAAATTAAAATTGAAAATTATTTTTTGAAACACTGTACGGGATGTTCTCAGTATATGCACCAAAAAATGAGTAGAAAATGGCCGATTCTTGATGAAGTCAAAGTATGCGGGAATCATAACATTTCCGCACAAAATTTCGTGCGGGAATGTTGACCATCAAGCATACTTTGAAGGAAAGTGTGTATCTGCTGTATTACACGCACGGAAATTAAGGGAAACGCTAGTTTCTGTTCGGTCGTAAGAATTATTACAACCAATCTGAAGCCACCGGATGCGTGATCCAACAATATAAGCTGTAACACTCAAAGATCTTATTAAAAATCCATCATAACTTGAATTAACGAGATAAATTAGGTTTCAAGGCATCAAAAATGTGATATTTATTCCAATGACAAATGAGGAGACATGTATCAGAAAATCTCAATCATACCCCATTCAACTTTAACTCGCAGATCGCAGCTCGCTCGGTTGACAATCGTTGTAGTGGCAACGCTTACATAAATACCTCGGAAAATCTGTTGGTGTTGCATGTAGTTTCACAGGTACTTCTATGACTCCGCCAGAGAAACTTCCATTAATTTTCGAAGGAAATTAACCGAAGGTACCTACATGTGTTAGGAACTGCCCGCCTGAACCACTCAACTTCGTCTAGAAATCAAGATCGGCCGCTTGGGATTATGAATCGGTTCAAAAACGGGAGCCTAATGCACACAGAAAGGAACCTCCCAAATTGTGCCAAAATGCACTAATTTGAATTATAAAATAAGATAAATACCACAACTCCCGATATTCGATTCGCACTTCAGGCCGCAGCCTATTACAAAAAAATCAACTAACGATTCGGCGGTTCAAACGCCTCTGAACTCAAAATTCGCTACTCGCATTACGAGTTGATGACTCGAATCCCCCACTACTATGAAGCATATTAAATTAATTGATTTGAGTGCCACAAAGCTGCCATTGGTCAACATTTTACGCTCGCGATTCAAAATCGAATTAATTTAATTCGATTTTGAATCGCGCGCTAGATTACAGCCAATTGCAGAATTTGTAGGAATCACCAACTTCCCGCACTTGTATCATAATGTACTATCACCTTTTTCGTTGAAAGTTTGTTAAAAATTCGTCTTTGTTGGTAGAAAATTAATCTTCTTGCTTGAAATTTAATCTTTTCTGGTCAAAAATGCAACTATTTGGTTAAAAATTAATCTTTTTCATTTAATAAATCAACTCTATTGTTGAAAATGCATCTATTTGGCTGAATCGAATTATTTTTTATTTAAGATTAACTTCTTTTTTGTTTGAAATATCAACTTTTACATGTTTCGTTGAGAATTCATTAGCTCTTTAGGTTGGAAATTAAACTATAGTTTCAACTTTCATACTTTCTAATACTTTTCATACTTTTCTTCATACTTAATACTTTTAACTTACTATAAGTTGAAAGTTGAGAATGCATTTTTTTAGAAAATTAATCTCTTGAGTTGAAAATTCATCTTTGTAGGTTTAAATGCAACTATTAATTTGAAAATGTTAATATTGTGTTTAAATATCAACTTTTCGGGTTA
The DNA here is from genome assembly GCA_932178445.1 of Andricus quercusramuli. NCBI lineage: Eukaryota > Metazoa > Arthropoda > Insecta > Hymenoptera > Cynipidae > Andricus > Andricus quercusramuli. The sequence continues at coordinate 63,966 of CAKNXH010058684.1, read as the reverse complement.
AAACGTTAACTATCTTCTACAAATTGCGTCTTCTTTGGCTTGAAAATTCATCTATTTTAGCATAAAATTCAACTATAAAAAAAAAAATTGATTAGCATTTCGAACTCGAAAGTTCATTGCCTCACTACCCGATTCGGGTTGTGTTTCTAGGTGGATAAATACTACCAGTGTGGGTCCACCACACCCAC
>CAKNXH010058684.1:48865-63378 GCA_932178445.1 Andricus quercusramuli | reverse complement strand
TTACCGCGATTTCGCTGGGAGCGGGTGCAATTTTTTTAGATTAGCACCCGCTCCCGGCGAAATCCTGCGGTTGTCCTTATGACAAACTTTTAAATATATATTGTCGTTGTTTACCTAATTAAAGTAAGAAAAGAAAAACCGCTGAAGATTATGTTGAGTATTTCAGTATCCTTAACATTTTAAAAAAAAATAATTTAGCTCTCTTGTAAAATTGTTAAAATTTTTAAAATGTGAAAATTTTAAAAACGTATCATTTACGGTATAACCTTAAAAATCCCATCTGAAAACATAAATTATTTATGAACGAGTTAGATTATTGATTTAAAATGTTGTTTTAAGTAATTAAGTAACAGTTTTATAGACTTACAGGAAAAGTTCCTTGAGACTATATAATTAATAAACTACATTTTGCAAAAAAATTGCGGTTGACGCGCTTCAGTCCATTCAAAAAGTCATGACAGTTATAACGATACTAATAGTTGATTTAGAGGTTAGGTTATGCATGGTTATATATATATGTGACTAAAAAAAAAAGGGCGCGTAGAATTCAAATTAAGTTGCGTCTTTATTTTTATTTTAAAATGTGAATATTGAAAATAAGTTTATGTTGAAAATTGTTAAGACCTTGGATGTCTGTTTTAAAATTAACTGTATTATTGTTATGTTAAATATGTATCATTATTATTAAAAATTTAGAGTAAAAATTGCAAAAATTGATAACGTATCATTTACGGTGTAACTTTAAAAATTCTTATTTAAAACAGGAATTATTTATGACCGAGTTAGTTTATTAGTTTAACTTTGTTTTTTGTAAATTCATAAAAAAGATTCCTTGAGATTATGCAATTATTAAATTATATTTTGTACTAAATTATGGTTAATGAATTTTGGTTGAAACAAAAAACTACTTGATAGCTATAATTTTATTAATAGATATATGTGACTAAAGAAAGACCGCGTGAAATTTATATTAAGTTATGTCCCTATTTTTATTTTGGAATGTGAATGTTGGAAATAAGTGAATTAAAAATATTGCTAAGACCTTGGATGTCTGTTCTAAAATTAACTGTATTACATATTGTCACGTTGAATATGTATCATTTTTAAAAGATTGCGTTTGTCTTCATTTGGTTCAAATTCAAGAATTGAAACATTATTAATGTCAAAATCGAAAGTATGTGAGTATTCATAAGCGTGTTTAGCTAAAGCTATATTTTGCAGATTATTATCAATCGATCTTTCATGTTCTCTATTTCTTAGATATAATGGTCTACTAGTTTGGGCAATATAGTTTTTTCTACAATTTTTACAAGTATGTCTGTAAACACAGTTGCATTTTTTTCCCTTTTCTATTTTATCTTTAGTCCTTCGAAATAATATTTTATTGAATTTTTGTTCAACTGAAAAAACTAACTGGATGTTAAATTTTTTGAAAATTCTAAAAAGACATTCGTCATAACCTGCAATATATGGTAAAACTATTAATTTTTTCTTTTCTGAGTTTAATTTTAAATTGTTATTAAATTGTGTATTTTGGTTGGTCTTTTTGATTTTCTCATAACTCAGCTCTGTCTACTAATCCGTATATTACTCTGATTTTATGATAAATAGGATGACATGAATCATAGTTCAAAAAACGACCCAACCAAATTGATTTGCAGAACCAATTTGTTACAATTTTGTTGTTTTCTATTTTGAGACTTAAATCAAGAAAGTTAATTCTTTCATCTTTTGCCAATTCTATGGTAAATTTTAATTTGTGATCTGCTTGGTTAAATCTTTGTAAAATTTTTTTAATTTTGTCTTTTGGAATACATAAAAGAGTGTTAGCTAGAGCTGCTGATATGGGTGATCCCATTGGTAGGCCGTAAATTTGTTGATAATATTTATCATTGACTTGGCAATAAGATGAATAAAGAAAAATTTTTCAACACCAAAAAAGCGGAATAGGCCTTAATGAAAATTATTTAAATCTTTTTTGTCTAAAAATTCGACCATTTGCTTCAAAATGTATCTTTGTAGGTTGAAAACTCAATTATTGTTTCAAAATACAACTATTTTTTCAAAATTCGCTTATTTTTCTGGATCTTTCAACTATTTGGTTGTAAATGCAACTGTTTGGTTGAAACATAATTTTTTTGTAGAAAATTGAAATATTTGCTTGAAAATTACCAAAACTCCCAACAGAAATTGAACGGGTCAACCGATTTTTTTCTATCTTTTTTTAATCGTCTCGTCATTATGTAACGAACCTAATGCAGCATATTGAAGTTCAATTTCTTAACATTTCAATAATTATAAATTTTGTTCAACCGGCTTGCATCGTGTAACGCTCTAACAATATGAAGATCGGATGAGTTACGACTGACCCCCTGGATTCAAGTATCGTCGAAAAATTTCACGCTATAAAATCCTGCTGCGCCCTTCAAATTTTGAGCGCCTGTTTTCGAATCATCATGGATACTTTCCCAGTGACGGATTGCTCGTTTCCAGGCGCATAAATGAAGCACATTTTCGATTAATTAAAAAAAAAGACGACCATTTTTCAAAAAAAAAAAAAAAAAAAAAAAAAAGAGACAAGCTTGTGTTTTATGCGATTGAGATTATGTGGTTAAAATATTACATCGAACAATTGATCCTTGTAGGAGGAAACATGCTAAATGTAATACATGGGCTAAAAATCAAGCCTGAGGAAGCGCATTAATGACGCGCCTTAATGACGCACCTATGCTCACTTGTAGCCAGGCCGCGGATACGAGATAAAAATATAAAATATTACAACCTTATTTCTATGAGAAATGGATGGATAAATTTCGATGTTTTTAACGAACAGTTCCTGAAAACAGTTTCTAAACATAAACCAGGAGTGCGTAAACACGCGCAGCCATCGAGGCCAAACAAAATACGTATTATAAAACTTCTAGCCACTCATTCGATGAACTCGAAGCACGCATACGAGCGCACACACGCACCGTTCGTTTGGGCGAGAGTACGTGCGGGTCACGTACAGGCGAACCTACTTTCCAGTTCCCAGATTTGTCGGGCAAGCTCCTGAGTGCTCTGAGAATCTTTTCCCAATCACACGTAATATTTATGTAATTGTTCACCTGAAATAAAGTGATGAACCGTATTCGAATTTTCACATCGAGTTCTTCAGTTCTTTCTCAAAGTTCCCAGATTATTTACGAAAATACATCAATATCCGATGAATATTTCTTACCTCCTTGACCTGGCTACTAGTTCGTGACTTTTTTAAGGAAACATTTTTTCAGTGTTAAAAGACATTTCTTGTTCATTCCGCAAAGAAACATGGACTATTTATGAAAATATGGTCAAAATGTACATTTGTTTATGAAAATTGTTTATATAATTAACAGTTTTTGTAATTATGGAAAATATGAGCAAGGAGTTTTTGGAAAACAGCAGCTATTCTTAACTAATTGTAAGCGCACATTATTATCTGTCATATTTCATACAAAATCTATGGATTTGAAATAGCTAATCATTGCTAATCACGAAAAACTTACTTTCGTTTAATAGCTGGTTTCTAACATTATAAACAACTTTTTTCTTACTCTAACCTACTCATACTGTACATTATTTTAAGTTAATCACTATATTGATTTATGACCTTCTTTAATAAATTTGAACATCTTTAAAGAAATGGTATCACTGAAAAGTTAGACAAAAAAAGTTTACACTTTTCCGTTAAACAACATATCTTTGTTTAGTAATTGTGGAATATTCGCAGTCACTCGTTGAATCTGGGAGACTTACGGTCATTTAGAGTTAAAACCCCATCAAAATCTACTCAAAGAAATGTCTTCTTATAACAAAAGGATATTTCTTGATGTAAATGAAATTTCCTCTTAAATTCAAGGTTAAGAGGATTTTTCAACCAAATAATTCTGTTGGTGTAAAAAAAGATATGCACGTGGTTCAAAACAAAACTTTTTCTCCGAGAGTCCGTTAAGAATTGTACAGTCGGTCGATTTTTCTCCAAAAAAGGTGGTTTTTCACACTGTTCGTTTTCACCATTTTCGATTCAGAAGTATACTTTGTCGGTTTAAAGCTCGCGGACAGACAAAAGCTGGCGGTCCGAAAAAGCTCGCGCGGCTTGCAGGTCTTGAAAACTTGCACTGTTCGCTGAGAAAAAGATTGATTTGAATCAAATATAGTATGTTTGTATTAAACATATTCTTTCTTTGTTATACAGTCAAACATACATATGTTTGATTCAAACAAATTTTTTGGTTGACCATATATTTTTGATTTACATATATTTTTTGTTTGAATGAAAGAAACTTCTAGGTTAAGTTAAACATTTTGTCCTGTTAAATTAATTGCAGATTTTGTTCGATCTAAATAAAATTTAATTTTTATTAAAAAAAAGGAATTTGTTGCTTTCAATAATAGTACATTGTGTTACAAGTGCGTGAAGTGGAATGTCTTCCAGCACATGTCACACACGATATTTTTTGCAAAAAATGCATGAAAATGCAATGAAAAATACGATATAAGGGTCGGTGGCGCGGGGACAAAACTAAGACAAAACCACCAAATATTGAGTCACAATGTTATTACATTAAACAACTATAAAAAAACAAAAAAACATTGAGTAACGTGTTCACAGTGTTGAGGGTGCACCTATATTCATATCGACTGGTCGGATGTTTGACAGCTTTTTATGAGCGTCATGAAAACAAATGTGATCAGTTGAGTTGCCCGGGAAACGCCGCGTAATTGTTTCTCATGCCGTGTGAATATTAATTCTCGAACTAAAGATAAGCGCTCGTGAATGATTCAGTGCGGGAATATTCCCGCACAAGTGCGGGAATGTTACATTCCCGCATGCTACTCTCACAGTAGAGGAATCTGCAATTTTCCGTACGCTTTCTGGACACGGAATATGGCCATTTTCATGCATGTGTTGCAAAAAATGATTTTCTTGTTTCAATATCAAACGTTTTGTTAGAGCGGGTATTTTGAGAACGTGTGTTCAAAATTTTCGATCAAATCGCTGGGTAGGTCCCAAGTTTCGAGCAATTTTCGCAACACAAACACTTCCATTTCTCTTACAGATGTCTGAAGTTATGCGAAAACGAAACTGGCGACGGTCTGGATTTGGTGGAAAACTAACCCTTTTCCAGCTCGCCCAATGAAACTTCCAATTTTTCGAGGCTTCGCTTAGGCTTTCTCTTACCGCTCACACATTCCGAGCAAACACGCTGACACATTCAACGATTCACCACCATTTTGAATGTCTAAAGCTAAGTGGCGCTGCAGTCCCCCGAAACTAACGTGGATGAACGAAGAACTATTATTTGTTCGAATCAAATGAATACGTTCTTTAATTTAAGTATAAGACGTTTAAACAAAATTTTTGTTTGACTTCATTAAATTGTTTATTTGAATCAAATAAATCGTATCAAACAAATAATTTGTTCTATTTCATGAGTTGCAATATCTTCCGTATATTGAAATTAAATAAATGTTTTATTAATTGAAATGAAGAAGATGTGTTGAATCAAAAAAATGTATTTAAACAAATCTTTTTGTTTCAATAAAAAAATCGTTTTCTCAGTGTCCCACAATATTTGATCGTTTCACTCGATCGAATATTACTGCATTGATTTGAGCTAATTTTCAATGTATGTAAATCATTGATAAACGGGAAAACACATGTTCTTCAAACTTCAGATTTATTTTTTATTGAATTTCTTTCAATTACGTGAACAAACTTTTCAAATCGAATGGAAATTGTAAGGTATAATTATTGTTGAGGCATAAATTCCTATTAATATTCATATTATTTCTGTTCTTATAACAGGCACACAAAAAAGTCTCATGTGCGGTGAACCAAACCACCATACCTATATGTTTTTGGGGTCGCGGAATCCGAATCTGGGGTCCGTTTAACCTTATCAGGCCTCAGTTCCTCCCTGACCTCAGAAAACAGCTAAAGATCGATTTAGTGAATGAGACCATCAGAAAAAAGTGTATCTTCATATTGTTGGGGCCGTTGAATCTGAATCTATGGTATCCGCTTATTCCCCTCAGATCACCATTCGTTTCTAACCACAACAATATTTCAAAAACACTGAAATAACCCATTTTTGTTTTGAAGTTCAAGCTGAATCCTGAATCACTGGATGCAAATTAAGTGTTTGTTATAATCCATCAAGTAACCGTTCGTCTTTTACCTCAAAAAATAACTTGGAAACACTGAAGTAACCAGTTTTGTTGCTAAAGCTTTGAGACGTGGTGACTAAAATCTTTGGAAAAAGAATGCTCTCGTGTTTATACGGTCGCTGAATCTAGACTCGGTATCCCATCTTTACCTTACTGTTTACCTTCTATTTCGATAGCTTCTGCCATTTGTTTTTGAACAAATATTATATTAATACAGAAAAATAAGAAGATCTTCCTATTTATTATGGTTATATCACATACTAATCAAATTATTTTTATAAAATCCTGCTACCTCGACAGAAGCTGATGACGATGACAACTGCTTAGGACGGCAGACTCGTGTGCGATCGGTCCAGGATTCGTAACGCGCGGGGTTCTTTACAACTATGGCAACTAAAAATAAAAACATTTAAAAATTTACGAAGCTTCTGAAAAATCATAGTTTCTTGACTCGAACTAATGTTCGAGCTTCTTCTTCTAAACATTCTTGCGATAAGGACCATGATATATTCTGCTATATTTGTAGTATAATAAATACCAGGTCCGGAGCGATGGTAAACTCATTTCTGAACAGATTCGCTAAATTTATAAAGAATGTTCTGGTCTTCATGATATGGATCAACATGAGAATTGGGTTCCACACAAAATATGTTCTACTATCAGCGAGAAAATTGGAATCAGGTGGCTTCGAGGCTTAACAACATAGAAAAAAAAAAAGATTCTAGCGTAATAAATGCTGTCGACATCTGTCGTTCACTTGATGAAGCGTATAGTCAATGTTTCGTGTTACGATTTTGCCCTGGCGGACCGGCCGAACGCAAACATTACGCTACAGCGTATTGGTAAAGTAATATGGCATTATAATTGATAGAAGAAACAAAATTAATATGTAAACTGTTGCAATTATAATAAAACGTTGAAATTTAAGTTGAATGGTCATGCCGTGATTGCAGCAAGTTGCTTTTTCAGCGTTAAAAAATAAAAAAACATAGTGACCGTCATTGCAGTCGGGCCTCTGCATATTGGCAACCCGCCACTTTTTTTTTTTTTAACGCTGAGAAAGCAACTTGTTGCAATTACGGCATGACCATTTAACGTAAATTTCAACCTGTTTATTATAATTGCAACAGTTTACACATTAATTTTGTTTCTTTCATTAATTATAATTCCATATGCTCTTTCCTTTCCATAAAAACCTTCCTGGCCACAAAGCTCTGCGTTGCGTAATTACATACATTTTTCAATATGCACATAAACTAACATTTAGCATCTAGATGACTGCCCTCTAGTTGAACATCAAATATGTTAACCCTAAATATCTAGATTATTTAGTTATTTATATTAAATATCTAAATATATAGATTATTTAATTATTTATATTAAATATCTAAATATCTAGATTCGAACAATGTTCGAATTGCCACCTACATTAATACCCAGTAACTTACGTTCAATATGGCGGCTCTAGCGGGAAAATTCAAATCTATTTAATTATATAATCATCCAAATGATGGAAGCATCTACTGAAATATCAGAAAATTGAGAATATACAATAATTTAAAAGTAAATTCTCATTCACTTTCAAGCTTCTGGTATTTGAGTAAACACTTCCATACTACTGTATTATATATAACAGAAGAATAGAAGGGTGATAAGTATGTAGACGAAAACTTTATGGTCATATATGGCAATGTATTGGAAATAATAAAAAATATATACATTCATAATTATGAGTAGTACAAAAGGAATAAATAAGAATTTCACATAGATTATGCCGATGTTTTAAACAGTATTTTCAAAAGAGATCTAAAGCGTATCAATAAACTTTGGAATTATAATAAATATGTAACGTTATTAATACTTATATACTAAATAGAAAAGTTTAACATAATTTTTAAAATGACGACTTTGGATTTACAATTTTTACGTAAAATATAGTGAAAAAGCCAGCAAAGATTAAAAGTCATGGACTGTTGCGAAATTTATTTTGTAAGCGTTTTCTATATTGTTGGACTGCTTGCCTCGCCAGTAGCTTTTTTGAGCTTTTTTGAGTGCTCTGGACACTTGATAAAACTTGAATCAAGAATTGTGGTAAGAAGCAATTTCAAATTTTTGACTAGTCCATATTTAAAACAAAAATTTTGCATGCTAGCTTCTAAGCAACCATGAGCGTCGCGGAAAACTTTCTTTAGAGAGTGATGGTCGGAAAAATTAGTTTTACATGCAGTGCAGTCCTTACACTCAGAACTTCTGAGAACTTTAGTAACAATTCGTTAGGATTTAGGGCACTTCCACTTATTGGAGTATTATTGTTATCTGGAATAAGGACGAAAGTGCTCTCCTCGCCATCAGGGCGCAGTCCCATGGCGGTAGATTAGTAGAATAGTGGAACAGTTTTGACCAATGAGGTGCTTGAACAAGATCTAGCAGTCACCTCATTCGTCAAAACTGTTCCACTGTTCTACTAATCTACCTCCATGGGACTGCGCCCTCAGTATCTTGGCAGGTTTTTTTTTCAATTGCGGCCGCTTTCTCTATAAAATGTCGAAGCGAACAGAGACCTACGTCCTCATCCATCTGACAATTTCCCTTTACTGTATCAGCTGAAGTTAAGTTATTTACTAAGAGCGATTTGTAAGAGTTTTGAAATTGTGTGGCTGTTGAATTTACATTTCGCCTTCCATGGCTTCTGATATTGCCAAAAAATTTTTCTACCGGGTCCTGGTTTACATTTCGCGGTGAGAATTTTTCACACAATGTCTTTTCAATGATTCTTGGAGCCGTTGAAATCCGTTCAACGTTCCAATTTCGCAGCGAAGGCACTCCCTAGTAGCAAGATAACTGCAGACTGGCGCAAGCTGGGCGCCAGAAAAAGACGAATCTGTTTGCAGCCTGGCGCCCGGCTGGCTCCGCTTTGGCGTGCTGTTCTGGCACCAGAGTCTGGTATAGCAGATTCTGACCCAGACTGCTCATGATATACACCAGACAAAATTGAAATAACGTTAAATGGTACTACATAGGTTTCTGTAATAGTTTTAAACTATATTTGAGCCCTTTCGGGGAGAATATACTGCGGAGACGTCAAAACATTGCAGGAGACACACTGAAATATTAAAAACATAACCTGTTGTCGTATGCTTGCATGTTTGGTCATACTTGTGAATCGTTCTAATTTCCGATTGCTAGATTTTCAGTTTCATTATTTATATTATACATTCATTACTAGTGTATAAACTAAATACCAGAATCTGGTTCCTTTATCCACCAGATTCTGTTCTTCGTCTGGTTTGATCTTTTCTCCCGCCAGTCTGGTCGACTAGGGGGAGCAGATGCTGAGCCAGAATGGCCTTTGTCATACAAGGCAGACGTTGCTACTAGGGCTGATACCGGACGCTTTGTGACTTTATCCACAAATCTTACATTTTCAAGGAGGCATTTCCTTGCTTCAGCCCAGAAGTTCGCATGAAGAGAACTCTCAGTCACAGCACAGCGAAGTAGATTTCTGTCCTTTTTTGCCATATTTATCGAACCGTTTGTAGAATCAAACATATCATTCACAAATTTGAAAACCTCCGATGTAACTATGCCTTCTTTTTTAGGCATCGTCTTCAGCCCATCCGTCGTGGAAACACCTCCTGTTAAAAATGTATTAAAAATGTATTTATTTACATGAATGGCAATGCATATAAATATGATTGTTACTTCATTGCATTTCAACAAACCTTGCGTGGCGGTGAGTAGGCATATCAAAGATGCAAGTGATCTGCTGCAACCATTTGCGGCGGGGTAGACTCTCCTTTTTCGAATCTTTTTCTTCCTTATGTGACCTTCTATTAGTTTCGGAACGGTTCGGTGGATCTTGTTCAAAGATTTACAATCAATGTCGTACGCCAACTAGACAATATCTCAAGAAGCTAGCAAGCGACTTGTTTCGCTTTTTACATCACCGACAATGGCTTCTACTTCTGACAATCTAAAAGAAGTTTTTTATCTAGTAAATAAGGCTCCAATTTTTTGAAGGTATTCGTCCGCTCTTCGTCTTTCAGAATTATTTCAATATCTTTTGTTAAAAGGTTATTGCTGATGCCTTTTAATAAATGCGGGACATCAAAAAGAGGGATCATGCTTTGCCCGTATAATTCAATGAGGTCTCCTGGAAAAAATGTAAATTATTAGGAATAACATAAAATTTATTGTATGAAATAAAAAAAAAAAAAAAAGAAATAGATATCCGAACTTACGAAAGTCTCGATTTTGTTTTGCACATTTAACTTTGGTCTCTTTCAAAAGAAAATTAATAGGGGAAGAGTTTGTTTGTCCTTGGTCACAAACTGTAGCTAATATTTTAAAGTTAGCATTCGTGACGGCCTTTACCACATCTTTGATGCATCTGCTTAACTGATTAGCTTTTGTTGCAGACTTAAAAAAGTTATAGGCAAAAGGAAATTTCCAACTATTTTTTCCTATGCCTCGCAGCATGAATACTAGCACGTGATCAGCAAATGTATTAGTGCGGCAATTTCCCCAGTCTTTGAAGCCAATTATTTTATCGAGTTTTGCGTCATAATAAACATGAGCCTCTGTAGACATCTCATCCCATAATAAGATGCACGATTTATCGATGTCATCCATTGTTAACCCCTGTTCTTTCAAATGTTGCACGAATATTTTATTAACTCCAGGTTTCAATCTTACTTGCGCGAGAAAGTGGCGGAGAGATCTACGAGTGGGAAGGATGAATACTTTGCTCAGAAGGCGATAACAAGTGCCAGATTGCTTTAGTACAGCTAATACCAAGGTCTTATCGTCGAAAGTAAATCGTCTACCCTACAGTTCAGAAAAAAGCAAATTAAAACTTCGACAAACATTAGTCAAATACTTCGCATCATAATACTCTGAATCAATAAATTCACGACATAAATTTAATTTTTGTATATTGTAAAAGTACGCACTTAAATACAAATTTTCTTAATAAAAATCTTGAAATTTAAACATTTCTTACAAAACAAATTAATTTTTGTTGGAATAAAAAAACACAATAAAACACCACAGTTCGTTTAAAAGAAGTAAATATATTCAAAAATTATTATACAATAATGGTAAGCGTTTTCCGGGTTAAAACAATGTCGACCACCTCTCACGACCGGACGAGGTGTTGCCTTTTTCGCGATTCGTTCAAGAGTGACGCGTCCCTCGTCGATCAGGTACTCGGCTTTTCCTGTACAAACTCAAAATCTCCCCCCTTTTCCCTAAGTACTCTTACTACGCCTATTGCAGATGTTCGAGTTGGCCCTTGGAATTTTCCCTTGCCATTAACCGCTTCCAGAAAGTTCCAAGGCCTTCTCCGCTTCCAGGTTTCCAGTCCTCGTCAAGAAATCACTCATCTCGTGCGCATTTTTTTTCACTCATCCTCACTGTTACAATAATCGCCGAACATTTCATACAGCGTACAGTTCGCACTATCAAGTATACATATCCTTTTTGAAAATAAGAGTCAGAAATAATCATTACATATGACTACAAATTACACTTGCTTTTTTTTTTAACTCAAATTATTTCTCTCACATTCTCCAGATCTCAAATCAATCCTGTCAAACCTAGGCCGATTGCTTTGGTATTAATTCGAGTCTTTCCACGGCAATCGTACCTTCGTAAGGCTTATTACTCTGTCTCTCACCCTCAATATCTTTCACTACATACCTGTCGTTGCGTAAGACCTTGACAATTTCGTAAGGGCCCCGCTTTTTCCGTTCTAATTTCCGACTTTCGCCCGTGGCAGGGCTCGCGCTCCAAACCATCACGAGATCCCCTACCTCGTACTGATAAGGTGCTTTACGGGTCTGATCGAACTGCTCTTTCATGGCGACACCGTTTGCCTCCAGCAATTCCGCGACGTTTTCCCTTGGTACTTCGGTCGCTTTCTCGCGATTTAACGCCATTATCTCCCGCGTCAAAGGATTATCGAGCCTACCGGTCATCCGATTTGCGAACACGATCTCGTACGGAGTCCTCTTTCTCACCTTATGCTCGCTATTGTTGATTGCCCACTGGACGTCCAGGAGCTTATCATCCCAATCGCGATTTTCTTCATCCTCGGTGATACTCGCGAGACAAGTAGTGAGAAGTCGAGGAACCCCAGACGAAATTTTCACGTGCTGAATCTCATTATCTTCGCAAAACTGTTCAAATTCCGACGCGGTAAACGCGGTCCCCCTGTCGCTAATAACTCGATCCGGCCGTCCGTAATGAGCAATAAACTCCATCATCATTCTTACGGTTTCTCCGGCTGTTTGGTCCGGTACGGCCTTCAGCACAGTATATTTGCTATACCCGTAAACGATCGCGCCCACAAATCTGTTTCCCCTCTCGGTCGTGACATACGGACCAGCATGATCCACATGCACACACTCGAAAGGAACACTTCCTTTATCGAGAGGATGCAGGAATCCTGGCTTCTTTCCACTCGGTGTCTTATAATATAAACAATTAATGCACCGTCGGATATAGTTGTTCACGTATTCATGCATCTTCGGAAAATAATACGTTTCTTGCAGTTTCGCGACCGTTTTGTCGACTCCCAAATGAGCCAACGCACGATGAGCCTCCGCAACCAATTCGGCTCTCAAATCAACGGGTACGTACAAAAGGTACAGCCCCCTTTTTTTCCGATATACTCGCGCGTCACACATCGTATATTTTTCGTGAGTTTGTGGATCCCCCTCCTCTAACTTATCGCGGATCCTCATGATTTCCTCGCTAGCCCTCTGTAACGCCGCGATCCAATCTGTCGTGATACGCACCCCCATTACTGGCAGCCCTATCAATCCCAATTCCTCGGCCGGCTCCACGGGATGCCTACTCAAACCGTCAGCCATGACATTATTGGCGCCCTTAATATACTCAATCTGATAATTGAACTCCGCGAGCCTTACAAACCACCGCCCGATTCGCGGGCTCATATCCCGCTTCCCTTCAAGCAATTTTAAGCTATTACCATCCGTCCTGATAATAAATTTTATCCCGATTAGATATACGCGGAATCTTTCAAGGGTGCACACAATAGCTAGAGCTTCAAGCTCATACGAATGGTATTTGGATTCGTCCCTACTCGCCTTCCGACTGTAATAGCATACCGGGTGGAATTTCTCATCTGGCTGCTTTTGCAGCAATACCCCAGCAAGACCAACCTGGGAAGCATCCGTATGAACCTCAGTCTCCGCCCCTGGCCTATACAACGCGAGCACCGGTTCTTCTAACAAACGTTGTTTCAATGTCTCGAAAGCTACCTGCGGTTAGGGGCCCCACACGAACTTCGCGTTCTTAGCGGTCAAATCAGTCAACGGCTTGGCAATCAATGAAAAGTTCTTAATAAACCTACGACAAAAAGTTGCTGTCCCCACGAAGCGAACTCCGCTCACAGTCGTCGGCTGCGGAAAGTCTTTGATTGCTCTCAGAAATTTCGTCCCTGGAGAAATTCCTCCATCCATCAAGGTGAATCCCAAGTACTCTACTTCATGTTTAAAAAAATAAAAAAACATTTCTCGAGCTTTAAAGTTAAATTTGCGATTCTCAGAGCTTCAAAGACCTTCCTCAGATTTTTGAGGCCTTCCTCAAAGGTAGCCGACGGCACAATGGCATCATCAAGGTACACTTGAACAATATCGGGCTGTAAAGAATTAAACAAGCGAGACATTAATCGCTGGAATATCGCAGGCGCATTACACGCCCCAAAAAGCATTCGATTAAATTGAAATTCGCCATCCTGCGTAACAAAAGCCGTTTTGGGACGTGAATCTTTCGCCACTTGAACCTGGTGATAGCCACTCGCTAAATCTAAAGTTGAGAAATATTTCTTTCCTGCCATTCTGTCTAACAAATCATCAACTCGCGAAAGCGGATAATGCTCCTTCACAGTGATCTTATTCAAAGCACGATAATCTATGCACATACGCATCTCACCTGACGCCTTCCGTACCAGCAACATTGGACTAGCAAATGGAGAACTGCATTCTTCTACGATACCTGCATCCTTCAGATCCTTGATCATGTCCTTCGTCTGCTCCCGCTCGCTGTATGACAGTCTGTATGGACGATAGAAAACTGTCTTATCACTTTCTGTCTCGATTTCCATCTCGATAAGGTTGGTGCACCCGATCTGTGCCATACTACGGGCCACCAAATCCTTGTACTCGTTCATGAGAGCAAGCGCTCTCTCTGCCTGCTCACCTTCCAAATCCATATCCATTTCTTCTCTAGTTATCAGCACATCATTAACTTCGCGCTGCTGCGGCTTGGCTTCACTGCACTTTCGTCCGCGAGTC
>CAKNXH010058684.1:11310-38865 GCA_932178445.1 Andricus quercusramuli | reverse complement strand
AAAAAAAACCGCAAAAAAATCATAATTAGCGCCAAAAACTCGCAAAACCCATTTTTTCACTTATGGGGTTTTTTGGGACCCTATAAAACAGACTTATGGGGGTGATATTTGAAAAGTGATATTTTATTCGTATTCTATGGCTAATTGTGAAGAAAAATGTTGAGTTTCAACTCGATTGAGATAATATTGAGGATTCTGAATAAGATTTACAAAAACGTATTTTTTTCTTATGGGAAATACATGTTAAACTTCATGGGGCTTGCGCCACCCCTAAATATAATTTTTTTTCAAAACAAAAAAAACGCATTTATTTTTGTGCGGATTCGAACAAATTTGAGGGGTGTCCCCATAAAAATTCGAAAAAAAAATTTTTGGACCACCCTATTGTGCATACACCGTGCTTGCGTTCTTGGCGACACATCGTGCTCGCACATCGTGCAGCTACAGTGCGCCCTCACGCATTGTTATCTGGGCTAGGTGGTTGGCCAGAGTCGTTGTGCTACTGTTAAAGCGAAGTACCTTTTGTTACTCACTGCATCTTACTTTTTTGAAAAGCCGACACAGCATGTAGCAGCTTTGCATGCTTGTTGCTGTTCAATGTGCGCGCACACGCGCAGATGGTTCCATCGTGAGTCGCCTTAGCAGCACAGCAACAGTCAAGCAAAGCGAAGTGCAAACGTATTTTGGATTTGTTGCGTGGCGGTCAGAAGGATCATGACGAAAAGTCGAATGAACAAAGTCTTTGAGTCAACTTCGAGGGTTCAAAGTCGATTGTAAAAAGTCGACTTTCGGACCGTGAAATTCGACTTTCGGCTAAAGTCGAATTTGATTTTTCCATCCCTAGGTTGCGTTATCAGAGGATACAGGTTCAGATTTTCCTCCATGAGAGAAGAATCTTTTTAAACAGGCCAAAAAGGCCTCCGAGGACAAATCGCTTGCAAGTTCCAAGTTTATAAATTAAATTCCAACATTATGAATCAATTCAAAAAACGTTTCACATTGATGAATAACGTTAAAGAATATATGACTACAGTGCTTTTTTGATACTTATACAGGATGATTATTTTATCTTGAGACATCGAAATATCTTAAGAAATACACATCTGACGAAAAAAATGTCCCTGATAAAAACTTTTTATCTTTGAGGGAAAAGCGACCCTGCAAGAATTTACCCCACACCTCACCCCCTGGGACGGGTGAAGGTGACTATACAATTTCAAATGGGAACCTATATTTTTATTACAGATTCAGATTCCTCATAAAAAAAATAAATAAGTTTAATTTTAAAAGATTTTTTTTTATTTGCGCCAGATGGCGCTGCATTAGCGAAAAATGACATTGTTGACTGTTCAAGGAATGCGCTTCTAAACGAAAGAAAAAAAGACAAAGAGTCAGTTTGTTTGGGTTGATTCGTACGGGCTGGTTTGCTGGGGTCGTTGTGTTGCTTACGTTGAAAAAATAACAAAAGACAAAACAAAAAATTTGCAATATGCTTTTCAATGTGCTCCAGTTTCAAGAACGGTTGCAGCGCCGAGCTATTGTTATATCGTCTTGACAAAAACTTTTGGGCTTGCCGAAAATTATAGGTGGGGTAGTTCTTAAAAAGCTTGATAATCATCTTATCCTCCTTTTTCGTGGTCACACGCGTCTTACCCCTATTCGGCAAAGCTTCAAAGTTTTCTACCTCTTTATACCGCTTCACCCACTTCCTTACAAAGTCCCTTGACTTTCTCATATAGTGCGCAGTCGCAATAAAAGTAATTTTAGGTCCTTTTGGATGCGTACACAGAAACACGGCTTCGAACCGACTCGCATAGGCAACACTCATTGCACAAGTCACAACCACTGACGCAACCACCTCCGAAACTTGTTAATTTTCGATACTGATGTGCAAATTCCATTATTGGAGAAAATAATTCTCAGCACTGAAGTATTTTGCCTACCAGAGCTACTTATTACAGCACTTATTTATTATGCACTTATTTATTATTCAGTTGGACGATCATTACAGTTGAACGCTATGTTTTTGCTGGGTTTTGTGATGTTTTACGTATATTTAATATGTCCCCCTACTAAAAAAAAGTCAGGAATCGTCACGAATGGTCAGAAGTTCTCACGATTCCTGAACATCCTGACCATTCCTGACGAGTCTGACGATTTCTGATGATATGCTAATTCACATCCCAATAGGTAGCCCATCGGCTAGGACCGCAGGTAGGCAACCCAAAAGGATTAAAAATTGAAAATAATTTTTTTTTTCAATGTTGCATATACAGATTCAAAAGTTAGAAATTCAGAATCTACGGGTTTCGACGATTTCAGATACCTAAAGATTTTTCTAAAAAATTTAAAATTAGATCAAATATAATGTATCTTGTAAAGAGAAAGAGATACGTCAAAACGGACAAAATTTTCAGATTCACCTTCAGAGTCATTCAATATATAAATATTATTA
Organism: Andricus quercusramuli; assembly: GCA_932178445.1. Classification (NCBI taxonomy): domain Eukaryota; kingdom Metazoa; phylum Arthropoda; class Insecta; order Hymenoptera; family Cynipidae; genus Andricus; species Andricus quercusramuli. Next base: position 36,410 of record CAKNXH010058684.1, on the reverse strand, counting down.
ATTAATTATAAGTAGAAAGAGAATATACATAAATAAACATAAATAAATAATATAAATAATCTGGGAAATATAAAAGGGATTAGGTTTTATGACATTCCATTCTTGGACCCCTAATAAAAGGATTATCCTTCGAACCCAAGCTCTGACGATTTCTGAACATTTCTCACGAATTCTGACTTTTCCTGACGATTTCTGTCGAGAAACGTAACAAAAGTGGTCAGAAATGGTCAGAAGTCCTGACTTTTTTTCTGACGATTCCTGACTTTTTTTTTAGTAGGGTCATCCGCGGCCATATGGGTGAGTTCACTCAGGGGCCGACAGTGTCGCATAGCATGTTTAACTCCCCTTGTCTCAAAACAAGTGATGCTGGACCAAAACTTACAGCGCATCTTAGACTAACCTTTCCTGAGCCTCATAAAATAGATAATTTCTTAGATTCTTTGCTTTTGGTGGTTTGGTCGTGCTGCTTACGTTCGTTTTCGTTTGAGTGGCCATCGTTGTATTTCCCCATTACTTTTACGATGGAGGTTTCATCTATACAAGAGAAAATTGAAATGATTCTTATTTATGGAAAAAAAAGTGGCAGGAATATCGAGGATGCCGCCACTCTTTATGACCAACATTTTCCAGGTAGTGTACGGTCACGCTCTTCTTTTTACTAGGTGGTCAACAAATCCACCACTGACACGAGCTTCATGGCAATGATTTTCAGAACCGAGATTTATTTTGTCAATGGGCGCTTCAGCAGATACAAGGAAACCCGAATTTCTTTTTTCGAGTATTGTTCTCAGACGAGTCGTCTTTCACGAACCACGGTACGGTCAATCGACGTAACATGCATTATTGGAGAGTGGAAAACCCACACTGGTTCTGCGACGTTGAGCGTTAGCGTACTTGGTCCGTGAACGTTTGGCGTGGAGTAATTGGAGACCAACTTATCAGTCCATATTTCATTGATGGTACTTTAAACGGTGATAAATACAGTAACTTATTGGAAAATTAACTTCCAACATTGCTTGAAGACCTGAACTTGGAAGTGCGACTGAACATGTGGTTTCAACATGACGGTTGTCCATTGTCATGACGGTTGTCCATCGCAATCGCGCGTTAAGTACAGAGTCGCGAATTCAACGGTCACTGGATCGTTAGAGGTGGTCCGGTAAATTGGCCTGCTAGATCGCCAGACCTTACGTCGCAGTATTTATTTTTGTGGGGTTATTTGAAGAATCTAGTTTATCAAGAAGTCCCAACACATCTGGAGAACATGAAACAGCGAATCAGGCCAGCTTATAACCAAATAACACAAGAAATACTCCGCATTTGTGTGCAAACTCTTGAAACACGGATTAAAAAGTGCATTAAAGTGGGAGGACGCCATTTTTAGCATTTAATAAAAAATGTTCATCGAAAACATCACCTAGATTATGAGAGGCAAGGGGACTCACCGAAAACAAGCACCCCGATGGTGAGAGGCAAGGCGACTCACTGAAAACGAGCACCTCGATAGTGAGAGGCGAGGGGACTCACTTCGCTAAAAGTAGTTAATTCATTGACTGCTTACATACTTGAAGTCAAAATGAGAAGCTTGCGTTTTAAAAATAAAATTGAGCATTCTTATTTTTACACCACTTTGACCCTCTTCCCAGGTGGGTGGAAGGCGTGCTAAAAATTAAATTGATTACAATTAAATAGGTCTCCTGAAAACAATCAACACGTATTTTTTATCTTTCGTTTGGAAGCGCATTTCTTGAACAGTCAACAATCTCATTTTTCGCCAATGAAGTGCCATCTGGCGCGAATCGAAAAACACTTTCTAAATTAAACTTACGTATTTTTGATAGGGAATCTGAATCTGTAATGAAAAATATGGGTCCACACTTGAAAATTTAAAGTTACCCCCACCCTCCCGACCCTGGGGGTGGGGTGTGGGATACATGTTTGTCGGTTTGCTTTTCCAATTCGAAAATAGAAAGTTTTTATTAGGGCCACTTTTTCCGTTGGATGCGTATTTCTTTAGATATTTCGATGTCTCAAGATAAAAGAATCACCCTGTTTAGTCATATAGTCAATAATAACTAAACAATGTGAAAATAAATTATAGGTTATTTTCACACCTTGTAGCTGCTTCTTGTTTCTTTCCTTAATACTATTATTTTTTGCTTTATTCGATACAGAAATATTTTAGTTTGCGTTTATAGTGTTAATATTAATAATTAATTAAAAAGTTGAGTTGTCTCTAATTCTTAATTTTTTCTTCTTTCAACTACGATAGAATGGTTCAGTTTTGTAATCATTTTAGTGTAGGATATACGCACATGTGACAGTACTTAGTTACAACATAATGTGCCTATGTACTCTGGGATTATAATAATTAGTCGTGTAAAACTTAATGAACAAAATTTCTCCGTGTGGTTTCTGAAATTGTTTATTTTGCAAGAATAATGTATTGTTTAAGAAAAAGGTTTAACGGAAATATGGGTTCCATCCAAATCAATCCAGATGATCATTTTGACTAAAGATAAGTCAAATCCAGGTGGGTCCTAAAAGCGGCCTTCTTATTTATAGATATACAACCCTTTTAGAACAAAATTTATTGATTCTTTTTTATATTTTCAGAGATGGCGGATGTTATTTGACAAGGTACGAAACTATCAAAATGTCTTTTATTTTACTTTCTAATAGGAATAATAAAATTGTAATTTTATGTTCATTTTACAATGTTCTGCTCTCCTTACTGTTTTTCTATTTCGATTTTTTCACGAAAAACTAGTAATTTCGATTTAAAAAAAGTAGAAACGAGTTTTTTCAAAAAGCACACTGGCGATGATGTTTGTTATCAAAAAATATTTGCGAGAAATACAAATAAAAAATCAGAAAAAAGAAAACATTGCATATTCATTAGTATATGACCATTGTGTATTGATATGTCAACAAAAATATTGTATACTTTTCCAGTTTGACCCGGAAGGATTTGGAGAAATCCCTATTCAAGACTTCCTCGTTGCTTTAAAAAGTGTAGAGTGGTGTACTGAAATTCCAATAAATAAGAGAGATATTCTTCTAGTCAGGGCAAAAGAAACACGTGCGCATGCTATTACGTTTCAGGACTTCGTCAATGTGGTGAGTGAACAAGTACAATAGCAATAATGATATTCATAAGCAAACAGAAAAGTTAATAACAATTGAATTCTCTAACAAAAACTATGAAAAGCAATATATGTAACTGCATTTTCGGATCGTCAGTTTTCGTAAGTTTGCATGGAAAGTTGCAGTCATTCATAAATCTTTGTAGGAATTCCTATATCAATAAGAAAAATTATTATTGCAATAGAAAAAGCTGAAAACTACGATTACATATCGAAATTATAGGTTTTAGTCATTTTTTCTGACAGTTTTTTGTTGGGAAAATTGTAATTTGCATGACAAGATTTTACAAAATATTGATGTACTGTACCCGAGCTGACTTTACCCTGATGCTTTAACCATTATCGCATGCAGTGTTTCTTATCCCTAGCTTTTTCTGTTAGAACATACGTACATATATGTTCATTAATAGCGCATTGAGTTTTTCGGCCAGCGTATATTCATAATGTTCATTAGTCTTTGTAGGGCCTTTGTTCTGAAATAAGTACGGTTCGCGTACTTGGGTAGGCTGTTTCAAATTCATCCACTTCTTGTATAATTGAAGCGGGGAATGCTATACGGTGCTAAGTCCATGCAATCAATCTAATTTTGCAGGATACTCAAAACCCCTTTCTAGAGGTACAATTTAAAAACCATGCAGTTAACTTTTTTGTGAATGATCCCTTAATTTAAATCTACTGTGTGAAAAAATAACGTTACGTGTGCAATGTGTATGTATACTTGATAATCTAATGGAAAATACGGATGGACTTAGTAACATCTAGCTTTCCCTGGTATTGAAAGATTATAAATATACACAGAACAAACTCGGCTCATTTTGAGTGCGTATTGACCTAAAATTGATAGGCAGTATACTTTAGTCAATAAGGATTTAAATTAGGTTTTCAAGCAAAAGAAAGTTACAAAAGGTTGCCCCAGCAACAGATGAAGTAAAACCTGAAAAATAATAAAACGCAGCGAAAGTTAGACTAGCTTTTTTCTGTGTAGATACATATAAATTGTCAAGAAAATAATATGAAAGAAATGTATTTATTTATTTCATAAAATAAAATAAGAGAAAAAGGAACATCAAACCAATAAAATATTGATTTCGAGAAAAATTAAAAACCGTTAATTAGCGTAAATTAAACCTAATTATCAATATTTTCAATAAATACTAATAAACTCTTATATATCGCGTTTACTGAATGTTTGGCTTGATTTGCAATGAAATTGAGAAATACATTTCTGACAGAGGAAAAGGGATCTAACTAATTTTTCAGCTAAGATCCTTTTTCCCCGATTGCATATTCTGTTAGGTTATATATCATAATCACAATCTGTTCAGAAAAGATTCATTTATCGTCCACTATTGCGAACACTGGTTCAAAGTTGACTAGGTATGCAAAATGCATTATACTTATAGGATAAGTCGAGGAGAACCCTTGTGAGCCTTAGTGCAAACCCTTTTGATAGATAGATAAACGTTTATTTTTCAGCCTGCTGGCCTTAACAAATTGACTTGCTGACACATCCATTTTTTACAGAATTTTCCTAAAACTAACCCTTAAAAACTAACATCCATCCATTCCTTATCTCTAAGCCGCACGCTCTTATCGCCTTGCCTTCCTCGCTTCGCCTCGCTCGCATGTCCCTACTTTTTCGCATTGCCTCGCTTGCCAACCTCTGTTTTCGCAGCTAATACCTGTTACTTATCTACTATTTACAATATTTACATCTTGCTTATATCTTCTTTCTCTCCTATTTACAATCTTTCTTTCTCCACTCCTCTCCCTCCTTCCTTCTCTTCATCACCATCTTACCGAACACTCCCTTCACCTATGGTACTGCCCTTTTTCCCCCCTTTTCATGCAACAATGCTTCCATGCTTATCTCACTTCTTTCCACCTCCACGCACTCCTCCAACTACTGCTCCACTCTTGCATTCCTCTTTCCACACAGTTCACACATCCTCTTCTTCCGAGATAGCCAGAACCTATTGAAACCCTCCATACACCCACACCTCATCCTCGCTACAAGCTCCTGACTTCCTTTCTCTCCGTTCTCACATAAATATTGCGCTCTTGCCCTTGGCATAATCCACACATAGTTCCCGTTAAATCTTGACTCTCTTATTCTCTCTTCCCCTTCTGTCTTCTCTTTCTCCATGCCGTTTTGCTTAACCAAGTCATAAACCTTCCTTCCTTTCGTGCATCCTTCTCACTTCATCCATCTGCAGTCCATTCATTCTAAAATACCTTTCCCTCTCAGCCTCCATCTTCCCACCCCCTCCCCTGTTCTCCTTCTCCCACCAACACTCCCTAACCAGCCTACTTCCCCCCTCATCCAAAAATTTCTCCTCATATTTACTCGTCCGGCTCCCTGCTAGAATTCCGACACTCGTTCTCCCTGTCTCCCTCCTGACAATATAATTAGGCGTGTTCCTTGCCAACCCCAGGGTCCACTTTACATACCTCTCCTGCATTCTATTTACCTCTTCACTTTCCTTCCACCCCCACACCTCTACCCCATACAATAGCACACTCATCACTAGTGAATCAAACAATTTCATTCTCCTTCCAAAATCATCTGCGAATAACTTCTTCCCCAACCCCCACACCTGCCTCATCACCACATTTGCCCTCCTCACTCTCTCTTTTATGTGACCATCCACTCCCCCATTCCTTCGAAACACGAAGCCCAGGTACACAAACTCTTTCACCTCCTGCACCTCCTTTCTCTTCCACTTCCACTCCCTTGCCTTATCCCTTCCCCCTCCTTTTCTGATCACCATAACCTTGGACTTTTCCGCATTCAGCTCTAACCCCTTTTTATCCAGGTATCTTCTCAACCTCTTCATCATCTCCTTTAAGGTCTCCTCGCTGCTTGCCAGCAACACTATGTCACCTGCATACGCTAGTGACCAAATTCTAACCCCTTCTATCCTGACTCCTCCTACCACCCCGGCCTCCAGCTTACTTTCCATATCCGCAATTAAAATCGCAAAAAGCGTTGGGCTAAGTGGAAACCCTTGCCTTAACCCCCTATCCATCCAGAATCCCTCCGAAATCCCCTCCCCTCCTCTTACCTTGTCTTTGGTCTCTTCATATATCTCCCTTAACCTTTCAATTAGGCCTCTCTCTACTCCCCTATCTTCCATCGCCTCCCACAACCTCCCCCTATCCACCGACGGAAATGCGCCTTTGAGATCCACAAAAAACGCGTACACTCTCGTCCCCTTCTTTGCTAATTCTCTATCCACCACGTGCTGTAGCACGTAAATATTTTCGATAGTACTCCTACCATCCCTAAATCCCGCCTGCGTCTCCGGCAATATTCCTTTCCCCTCGACATCCTTCCGCAGTCTCTCAGCTACCACCATCGCGTATACTTTATACGCCGTATTCATTAGCGTCATCCCTCTATAATTTTCCTGCCTATCTCTATCCCCTTTCTTATGCAGTGGCACTATTAACCCTTCCCTCCACCCTCCTGGAAATCCCTCGCCCCTTCATACTTTCTTCACTACCTCCTTCAGCCTCTCCCTAACCTCTTGTGTACTAAACAGCCATGCTTCGTTCTCTACCCCATCCAGCCCTGCTGCTTTTGACCTTTTCAACTTCCTTATCTGCTTCTCTATCTCCTTGTCATTCAACTCCTCCATCTCTGCCTCCCCCGTTCTTCTACTTCCCCCCTCCGTCTTCCTTGAATCTGCGCCCTGGAAAGATTCTTTGAAAAATTCCCTCCACTTCTCACTGCCTATCTTCTCACTGACCCCCACCCTACGCTTCATAAACCTATTTATTATCTTCCAGACGTCCCCCTCTGTCTTAAAATTTGCTAACTCCTCTTCCAGATCTTTCTCCTTTTCCTGTTCCTTCTTCTTACACATCAATCTAAACCCCTTCCTCGTTTCTACGTACTCCTCCCTTCTCGCATTACCCTCTTTCCACTTCTTATACTTCCTCTTCACCTTCCTTTTCATCTTTTTACATTCCCTATCTCACCACGGCTTCACCATTCCTTTCTTCTTCTTTCTAAATACCTTCTTTTGCACACACCCTTTTACCTTCTCTTTCAGATCCTCCCATATCTCTTCCACCGACTCCCCTCCAAAGCGTACATTTCCTAGCTGCTCCTGATACTTCTCTATCGCTTCTCTCGTCCAGGTCACCCTCTCCCCTATCGAGACTTCTTCCCCGCCTTGTCTTCCGCGAAACTCACCTCTTATCCACAGACTTAATGGCTGATGGTCTGATTCCACCCTCCCCTCTACTGCGAATTTTTCCGTCTCCTCCCATCCTTGCATATTTATTACCACATAGTCTATCACCGATACCCCCACCTTACTTACATATGTGTATTCTCCCTCTTCATCCCCATTTGCCATACCATTCGCCACTGCCCACCCTCTATCCTCCATCCAGTCCCTTAGAATCTCCCCCTCCTTATTTATTAACGTATCCTTCGAATTCCTTTCGAAGCTCTCCCCTTCCCTGTAAAGGCTCCCTTCCCTTCCCATCCTCGCATCAAAATCCCCACCCAGTACCACCATACCCTCCTCTCTTTCGCCTAGCAATTCTTCCACCCTTTCTTTAATTCTTTCCATCCCATCCTTATTGTACACTGTCACAAACTTACACGCTCTCCCTCCTATTTTTACTTCCCTCATTTGCACTCCCTTCCTCTCTTCCTCTCCATGAACTTCTTCCTCTAATCCATCTCTAACCCCCGTTATAATTCCCCCACTAGCCCTTCCTTTTTTCTTCACTCTGACCGCCTCCTGGAGTCTCCACTTATACCCCCTTGGCAGCTGTGGCTCTATTCTGTCCCATTCCTTTATTTCTACCCACGTCTCTACCAGTCCCACAACATCAAATTCTTGTATATACCTCCAGAACTCCTCATCCTTCTTCCTTATCCCTGCTACGTTCCACTACAACAGCTTCACTACTCCTCTATCCTGCATTACCCCCACCCCCCTACTGCCTACGAAACAAATTCCCAGGTTAAAGTTTAACGTCGTCGCCCAAGTTGAAAAAATTCTGTTTGACGTTGAAAAAACCATGAATTATAATACAAAATTATGTTATGTTATCTTTATTTCCGAATGTAATGATAATAAATAAAAGAAATGGAACAAACAATTGAAAAAAATTTCGCAGGCTTAACATTTTTTTGCTTTGGTGTTTTCCGCAGTTTTCTTGCTCTGCGGTTTTTATAGGTTTTTGTGCAGGTTTTTATGCCAGATTTTTTTTCTCAAATCTTCCTTTTTCTTAATTTTTCCTGGAAGTTCTTGTAGGTTTGTGTAGGTCAGTGTAAGTGAAAGTCAGTGTACCATCACTCCTTGAACGGCGAGAAGAGGTGTTGCGAGTAATAAGATTTAAATCTGCGTATAAATCATACATAATTACGTCAATTAAACTTGTAGTAGGAGCCAATAATCCGAACTGCGGAAGCGCGGTCCTCAATGGCTAACTGGTCCCAGCGAGGATTGGCCTGAATTGAATGTTCAAAATCCAAGACAATCGATTCCAGATTTACGACAAGTGCGACCTATATTTACTTTCAAATTGACAATATCGGGGACAAATATTTTAACTGAATTTCAGAATATTTATAAACTCCGAAGGGTTATGGCATACGTGTTACGTTACTTGCACAACATTGCAACAAAAAACGCTTCGAATCGCATATTTGGAAGATTAACATCAGAGGAATTTATAGCCGCAGAAAAGGCGATTATTTATTTAATTCAAGCAGAGTCATTCACGAAAAAGATGCAAGCTCTCAGGTCAGGTAAAGGCCTTCCACCAAACAACAGTCTATTAGGTTTAAACCCGTTCCTGGACGAAGGAATTCTCAGGGTAGGGGCGTTTGAAAAATGCATACGACGTGAACACGTTGAGGCGCTTCGTCGAGCTTGGTTTTTAGCCCATGTATTCGTTTTGACATGAATCCCGCTAAACGGATGAATTGTTCAATATAATATTTAAACCACATAATTTGAAGGGCACAGTGCCTAACCTTAATCGCTCTTTTTTTTTAAATTGTCTTGTTTTTGTGTTTTTTTAGTTAATCGAAAATATGGTTTATTTCTGCGCCTGTGAACGAGCAATCCGCCACCGGGAAAGTACCCCCGTTGAACCGAAAACGGGCGCTGCGATTTTCCCTTGGAATTTAGACTAATTCACCGTGACGGTTTTCGAGTATGCTGAACCCAGGGGGTCGCTCGTAAATCTTCCGCTCTTTTCATTGTTGCATCCTGAGACGATTCGAGCCGCTTGAACGAAATTGATAATTATTAAAATATGCATAAATTGAATTTTTATATACTGCATTAGGTTCATTACATAATTACGAGACGATTAAAAAAAGATAGAAAAAAATCGGTTCACCCGCTCAATTTCTGTTGGGAGTTTTGGTAATGTTGCATTTTATTCGAGATTACCATCAATATTGAGAATATTCACCAATCTTCCAAATCTTTTTTTCAGTTTTTGTTTCAAATTATATCATCTTCAAATTTTATCAGCTAATTAAAATGTCATCGATTCGTGTTTTGCGCAATTTTCGATATTGTCACAGTATTCATTGTCGGTGGGTGATTTACTTTGGTCTTTATCGAGAAAAAACCAGAGTCAAGTATGATTAATGAATTCATTGAATATTCAATTCGATTCGTCGATTCTAATTGTTATAAACAAGTGATATTGACAAAATGTAAAAATATCGCAAATTTTGCTTCAAAGTATGCAATTTTTTACTGTCAGCGCATAGCATGAGTCTCTGACATGCAATCTATTGTGGTGTTTATAGACGTAAGACTTTAAGAGAAGCTATGTTCGAAAGTTTTGTAATTTAAGATTTCATAAAAATGAAAAAATAAATATATCATAACAGTCTTATGTTATATTAAATATTGAAAATTTGTAATCAACGTATTTATGCGTGTGTGTGAGGAATTACAATATCTTCTTTGTTGAATTTGGATAATTCCAGGAGGCCGGCATGTTCGCTTGGATACTTTCCCTTGTAAAAACTAATATTTCTTGCTCGTCGTTATTCAAGGCTTGCTAACACTAAAATTTTGGAGAAATCTTATATTGCCTCATTTATGGCTCAAGCTGTCAGGCCCTTCGTTGGGAGCGTTTCGTTTGTAAATAAGTTCCTTAGATTTCGGTTGGACATCTGCGATTCATGTGTATGGTTACAAGTTTGTCGAAGGTTCTCGAATCTCGACGGCCTTAAATGTCATCGAAGCAAACAGACTACCTGATTGTCCTTCCGGGGATACCTCTAGACAAAAAGGAGTCATTTCGTAACGAGCAGCCGACCGAAACGCACAAACTTGTAGTTCTCCTGTCCCTTTATCTATTCTTGACTTCTACTCTTTTCTAATAAACTCATATAGTGTGATATCCAACCTTTCGTAATTTTTAGTGATTCTAGGGACAGTTGAGACACGTTTCCACTTCCAATGTTTGCCGCTTTACCAGAACATTGATATTTCTATGGGACGGGAAAAGTTTGAACAGTGTTTTTTTTTTCATTAGTGCTTTTGTTTATGAAATTTTCGAAGTATCTTACGTGTTTCAAAGTAAATATTATTCTTCCCTAACCTTAATGACTAACCTCCCCAATAATTTATAATGTTCGTGAGATGAGTGTTGTTTCTATTCTGTATTCATAAAAGGTCAACTAGTTCCGGTACAGCGGCACCAATCAAAATTGGAGTATCCCGCGTCTCAACTCTCCCTTGAGGAACTCGAGGAATACCCATTATGGTGAAATAACCTGATATGCCCTTTCGGAAAATTGACCCTAGTTTCTCTTTGTGTTTATCACTGAATATTTTCACTCACTAAAAGAAATTTCTAGTTATTTAAATCAGAAATTATGATTCATATGACTAGATAATTATATTTAATTACCTCTGGTTGATTTTTTCTGGTTAAAACTATTCTGGTTAATATTTATGGCAACAGAAGTGTCACGAACTTGTGTCGGTACCCAGAAATCTGTCTTTTGTCTCATGTGTTGCTGGATGTGTCAAGAGACGCTTTGTCGTAAATGTCCAATTCTCGGACAATCGCGGCTTTTTTAATGTCTTTGTAGTTATTAAATTGTAGTATATTATTATTGTAGAAAGTAAATGAACAAAGCGTATGCTCGAAAATGTTTGTATTTACGGAGTGATCTAAGTGCATATTATATAAAATCCGGAAGAAAATAGGCGGAACGAAGATTTTCAGAAACAGAATGCATCAACAATATGCTGCTTTTGCTTCAAGTATTATATCCATCGCCATTTATTATCCGAATATAGGGAGAAGAAATTTTAGTGAAGCAGAATATAGTTGCTGAACTATGTTTTCGGAAACTTTTGTTAGATTATTTTCTTTGGGACGCAGTCAATGTAATTTCAGAGGGGGTTAGGAAGAGTATATGGAGGTAGAAATGTATCGAAATTTGATAGTCGAAAATCGATGGGTACCAGAATATCTGGTTAAGCTTACTAAAAGATCTGGTTAAGTTTACCGGAATATCCGGTATGTTGACCAGAACAGTTGGAATAACTATTTTTATTTTTACTACTTTTTCAGACTAACTAAGAATTTAGTTAAAATAACTGATTTCTTAGTTAATGCAACTGAGAAAAGTAGCAAATAGTTATTCTAATAAGTCATTACGCAGTTATTGCAAATACTCATCTTAATTTACTAACATATTAAACCATGCTACTCATTTGATATTTGAAACAGTTTTCTAAGCCATTTGTATGAATACTAAAGGAAAACATGAATTCCAATAATCTTGGTAAGGTGGAATATAAGATTTGAATTTTAAAAACAATAAATTATATTTATAAAAAAATATCAAAAGAATTCCCTGCAAAACAATTTTAATAGTATATAAGTTTAAACTTGCAATTTGAGCGTTTAGCGAGTACTTGTATTTTTGAGTATAATGGATATAATTTAATACAAATTGAATTGAATTATATTAAATTCATATTTACAAACATGTAATGTGATAATAAGTAAAGAACATAAACAATAATTTATTCAGTTACTGTCATTTTTCAAAAATGATATTTTTCAGAGGAAAAAATATTTGTTAGAATTTTATGAAAAGTTTAAGATGTGAATGGAATCAATATTATTTAAGGGGATCATCCCGTGTGACAGCCTTTTTTTAAAGGGGTTTTTCAAAATTTGTTGTTGCTAAATTAAAAAAAAAACAGAACTCCCAAATTTTCACTATATATTAATTCAGTCTTTAATATTAATTAGGAATTTTTATATGCAAAAATATAATCTTGATCGCGAGTTTTATTGAGCGAATGGCAATCATATAAAAAAAAGGCAGGTAAACCAGGATTCTGTCAGAGTGGCTTATCCGAAATAAAAAAACAAAATTGCATGTTAATTTGTAGGTGGATGGCTATCGTCGGAACCAGGGTTTTTTGAAATTCTTGAAATTTCAATTTTTTATATGCTTTTAAACATTAAAACCAAAAATGTCATGATCTTTTGCGACTATTTTTTCATGAAAGAAAAAAACGGTTCAATATTTTTCAAAAATCCTGGTTCCGGCGATAGCCGTACGTGTGCTGAATGTACCATTCAAATTTCAAAGCAATCGATTGAACCGTTTTTGAGAAATCATGGTCACCAGTTTAAAAAATGTAGTTTCGAGAAAAACGCGTTTGAAAGTTCGGGTGTTATAGCTGTTACGCCGCTGACTGTAGAGCCAAAACTAAGGAACTTTTACATTCAATTTAAGTTTCAGACTTTCAGGACAGCAGTGCCCCTCTAAATATGTGTGCGTATATCTGCGTGTAAATAGAATCGGCCTCTGGTACAAATCCGAAGGTACACAATAGCTCATGCTTTCCGCCCCGTCGGCGTCGAGCGGTCGGCGGCGCGCTCTAAGCTGCTGTAACTTTTCAACGACTTTGAATTTTGGAAAATTACTTAACCAGTATATGGGGCGTTATTTTACAAGTGTACCCACTCAAAAAGTCGAAGTTGTCTGATCTAAGTTAAACTTAGGCAAAGTGTTGTGCTATTGGATAGTAGTATATGGGGGAAAAATTTTGTCATTCGGATAAGTATTGACCGAGGGGGAGAAGGTGAAAGTTTTGGGATTTTCGTGGATATCGTCTATTTCGGCAATTTTTAACTCTGCTAATAGCGATAAAAAAAATTTTGTCTAGTACAGTTTCGATAGGGGTTTTCACGCCCTTTCGATTTGAGCTACGCATTTTATCGAAAAATAAATATTTGACCTTCAAAAATAAAGGTCAAAAATAAATTTCACTTTTTTTGGAAATACGACAGGTTTTTTTTTTTTTTTTTTTTGTCCTAAAAGAAAGCCCAGGTTTTTTCCTATAAGACCATGTCGATTAGAAAGTGGGATCCAAATTTATAATTTATGAAAATAAGCGTCGAGTACTCCGGTACGCTCGTGACACTGGCGCTAGAGCCCCGCAGCGCACCGTGGTGCCTTCATGGTATTGTTTTTTTTTTCAAAAGTAATAATATGTGCTAGTCTATTTGAAAGCTCTCTGCATTTTGCAGGGTTAAGACTGCCATCATTTAAATGCCTGCATTACGTCCACTGATGAATTTTGAAAAAAATTTGAATTTTGGAAAATCTAGTTATTGAATAAGAGGTCGGGTCGAAAAAGTGGTTTTATGGATGAAGTAAAATTGAAGCTTGGAGATTTTTTTTGCTGATGTCTGGTCTTCTATCTGCCTTTCTTTCCGCCTTTAGTTTTTTTAGTGACAGTTGTTTTCACTTCTTTTCCAATTTTCGTTTCTTCTCTTTTGGGAAGTAGTCGCATTCCGTGGCTGAAGAAAATCTCTTCAATTGAAGTCTCCCATCTTCAGTAGGTATGAATGAATGGTATTGCAAAGTCCCTTCGATTGTGACTGCAGCATCGAATCTGCTTTTCAGATCTTTAGCAGTGGCTTCGTGACCTTCCTTGCTACTAAAAATGATTTCAGTTTCCTTGCAGTACTTCTTTGCCCACTGAAATAGAGATGAAGCATCTAGAATGCGAACTTCAGCGGAACACTGTAGGCCAAACCTTGCTGCTTTTCGTTTAACATTCGCCCCTATGCCATCAGATGCACCCTTACCATGAGCGGTAGGATTGTAATGCCACTCAGCTGGGATTCCGAAATCTGCCTTGTGAGCTAGGATATTAGCAAAATTGCTCTTGTTCTTAAAATGCTGACCTGCTCCATCTGAGACGTATTACACCTTTTGGACTGCAAAATTTGCCTTAAGATAATTCAGAATTATCTTCTGGTACTCATAAACGGTAACAGTGTCATGACTCAAATTGTCTGATATGATTGCCATGCTTTTGTGCTTGAGTTCTCCATCTTTTACATAATAAATAACTACTGTGAATATTCTGGCCTGATCATTATTCCAGTGAAATCCTTGCGCCGAGTTTTGGAGCACAAACCTAAAGTTCTCAGCGAAATCAAATGAGATAACGAATTCACCATTTTTCAAAGTTATCTTTAGATTTTTGAAAAATAATGACTGCTCTGTAGCAAGGAAATGATGCGTTCTTAGCTTCAGCGAACCTTCAAAAACCTGGGCTTTCTTTTAAGACCAAAAAAAACAAAAAAACCTGTCGTATTTCCAAAAAAAGTGAAATTTATTTTCGACCTTTATTTTTGAAGGTCAAATATTTATTTTTCGATAAAATGCGTAGCACCAACCGAAAGGGCGTGAAACCCCATATCGAACCTGTACTAGACAAAATTTTTTTCATCACTATTAGAAGAGTTAAAAATTGCCGAAATAGACGATATCCACGAAAATCCCAAAACTTTTACCCCCTCCCCCTCGGTCAATACTTATCCGAATGACAAAATTTTTTCCCCATATACTACTATCGTTTAACTTAGATCAGACAACTTCGACTTTTTGAGTGGATACACTTGAGAAATAACGCCCCATATCCTACACATACTCTAGATTGGATTTATGCAAAAACAAAAAAATCGATTTTTTGAAACCGTCACACGGGATGACCCCCTTAATATATAATATTTTTACCTTTGTTTTAAAGAATTCTCTTCAGGAGGTTCTTTTTATATTTCGTTTTTAATAACATTTAGTATGCTTACGAAAATTAATTTTAAGGATCATATTGAACTTTTCATTCAAATTGAAATCTAAGATAAATTCTACTTTGCCAGGATTATTGCATGGCCTTTTAATTCATATTTTACCTTTAGTAGTCATAGAAAATATTTGGAAAACTGTTTTGGAATATTGAATAAGTAAGATTCTCTTAAATTCCTTATTTTTCTCGTATAAAAATAATATTTTGTTTACTAAGATATTTCAAAAATTAATCTAGTCCCATTGCTTACTATGCAAAAACAGGGAGTGATAGGACAACTAGCACCGCACTGGAGATATTTGGAACTAATCTGTTTATGACATTTGGGGGGTCAAGTTAAAATCTGAAATATGGACGGATGTACAGAGCCATCCCGAATTTTCGAGACGACTAGTGCACCCCCTTTTCCAAATCCCTAATTTTTCGGGACGACTAGAACACAAACTGTAAAAAAAGAGTTTCAAGCTAAATCGTAATTCTTCAAAAGATCCATAATGCGCATGCCTCTATCTTTATGATTTCGATTATAAACCAAAACAATCACATTTAACAATAAAAACTTTTGAATTCTTGCGGTTGGTATATTCGCGGTAACACTACCCGTTTTTCCACTTCTCGAAAATTTTCGAAATCTAGGGAAGCAGTCGTTTGCTTGAATTCGTGTCAATAATGCCTTGAAAGGTAAGGTGGGATCAGGTGGGTTACAACCTAACGCATCAGGCGCATGCCTCAGGGTTTGGGTATAGGTACAATTGCTGCCGCTTTGGACTGTGGAGTCTCCACTCTTGAGCCTTGTAGGCATTGGGATCGGCAGCACTTTACCTTACGGCTTACAGGCCTATCCGTGGTTAAAGAACGATCTTGATTTATGAGCGCAAACAAGGTGGTCTCGCTTACGGCCATTTGATTGCCTCCTCAAAAAAACATCGCGCTACAAGTCGATCGCCGACAATTATCGCCAAGGTTGGACGCAAAAATGAGGTTCTTGTAGTTTTATGGTTTGTGGCCCACTTTTATGTAACATGAGAGCAGTCAAGTATAGATAATGCTGCTTGAATTTTTTCACTAGGTTCTAGGATCTTGTGAAAAGATGAAACCAGTGAAATAGTGCATGATATAAAATATTCTTCCAGAAGTCAAAAAGCAAAAAAAAAAAAAAACAAAGAAACAAAAGTAGTTCAAAACAGGTACAGGTACACGGAAAAATAAGTCTTGGAACATTTCGTAGATTAGTGCTAGACTTCAGGACAGGCCATCGTTTTTATGAAGTCTCGTATACTTTCTATAAAGTGGTCATACATTTTCATGGAAAAATAAAGAAAAGTCATGGAAGTTTTCAAGCGCAGTCAAGAAAAAACAGGCTTGGAATTCTTATAAGACAGTTTACAAAAAAAAATGTATACAGTCATGAAGTGGCTATAAAATAACTTCATATTTGCAAAGACTTGAATTGAATAAGTGCGTAATTCAAAAACTAAGAACTCGAATGCAAGTCAGAAAAACAGTCCATGACTGTCTGCGAGAATTTTCAGAGGCGCGCTCAGTGGGGCTCAGAGACAAATTTACATTGGTATGATTGAAGTAGACACTGGATGATGATTCAGTGCTTCCGAAACTCGCATCTTTATTCACTGCGCGTGCGTCAAGTCGACAACTAAATTGGTTACCATTGGATTGCTTATTTAAAATGAATAAATGTGCAAATAAATTATGTACAACAAAAAGTAATTGTAAAACGCATAAACATATGTGACGTGCGCCGAAGAAAGGGGGCTTACTCTGGAAAGCGAGATTTTTCAGGACGAGCGGTCGAAGTCGACCCGATAGACGCGACTTTTAGAAGAGACGGAAGACCACGAAATCTTCCCTCTCCGCTTGCCACTACATTCTCACGCATGTAGCGGCGCTGCTCACGGACGGGGTATAGATGAGACGCGAAGATGAAGTGGTGAGTGGTGGGAGGTGTTTCACGGGATCTCGGGCTCTCGAGCGAAAGCACGATTTCTCGGGTACCTATCAACTCAATTATTAGCAATAATAACGCTCGGAATTTTTTTTCGATGGTTTCATTAAAAAGAGCAACTCAAAAACTATCGAAAGGTGTAAAACCTCGATTTCGATTTTTTTTGAGAGTAAGCCCCCTTTCTTCGGCGCACGTCACATATTAAGATATTAATTGTAAAAAAATTGTTACAACTGGTTGCGTAAAGGATTTAAATCTCCAAGATTTAGATGAGCTGAAAAATGTTATTCACCTGCTACCTTATTCTGCTAGATATCAAATTTATTTAACAAAGTTGTACGATTGTTTCTTAAATGAACATTAAATGAACATTTACAGGCTTCACAATTTTCAGTGGTATTAAGTATTCGTACGTCTTTCTCAATCTTCGCCATATTACTTATAAAATGTGTTTGTTTTTCATTACAAAAACATTTACATAATAGCCATCTTCTTATTTATAATTTTAATGAATAATAAAAAGTTGCTTAGAAGTTAATCGAGTCAACACTAATACTTCTTGAAACTTCTTCCTTTTAGAAAAAAAATGCTTAGTAGAATCGAAATATCTGGGTTATTTTTTTCAAAAAGATACACAACCATTATTCAAACAATTTTCTTATTTATTTAACAAAATTTATTATTCTGATATAGAATCTAAAATAATGTTCGTGGATTGTTGTTGAAATTCTTATTTCTCATAAAAAATTTCATTTCAAATAACCATTTTTTAATAACAATCTATAAAAAGTATTTTCGAATCTATCTCAATATTTCGTTCATCTTTTAAGAGTGTAAACGCAAGTGAGTTTTTTCCTAAGTTTAAAATTTTGTTTATCAATAATTTACTGATATAATTTGGTAAATATATCAGTTTTATTGAAATAAATTTTTTATAACGCTGCAACTTATGAACAGTGCGTCTCACAAAAAGTGCACAAGGGACAAAAAGTTTGATTTTTTGTTGACTTGTTATCGATTTCTTCAATCTGGAATCAAATTCTTCAATTTAAAAAATAAGAATAACTAAATTTAATTTTTAAACAGAAATTTGATCATTTTCCGTAGTATGTACTATGTAAATATTTATTTATACTACATATGAAATTTTCTGAAAGAAATTTCCATTACATGGATTTCATTTTTTTCTCCATAGAATCGAACGGTGCAATTAGTTTTTATGTTATATCTTACAAATATGAAAAAATTATTTAAACAATTTTAGTTTAAATGAAGAAAAAACTTATTTTTTTACGTAAAATCATCCCTTGGTCAAAAAATAATTTTCCGTGGAAAATTATATTTTTGCATTAGAAAAAAAATTGTTTAAACAATGTGTTTAATTTGTTATGCAAAGTCAGTCTTGCAGCAAGTTGTCTAATTCGCAGTCCTCACTAAAATTCTTTTTACGTGGCCACGCAGTTTTCAGCTGTAGCAGAACGCCAAGATTTTTTACTGAGTTTTCAGCCCGATCGATTAGCCGAGGGCTTGCGTGGTTAGGAATGAGTCGCGTTAGTCTCGTGTCTAGGATAGGTAGTTCGAATCCCCGCAGCGTGCGTCCGATTTTTTAGAGCGTAAAAGGCGAGCGATTGATATAAGTAATAATTGTGTGTGTTATATTAATATTTAAATAAATATATAAGTTGAAGATAATAATATTATAAATTTAAAAAATTATTTTTTATTTTTTATTAGCATAAATGGCTAGCTTGACAGTCTACGAACCCTTCCTTGACTGTCTTTGAGAATTTAATATTGGAGTGTTGAACGGCTTACAAATTTTTCTGTGATATTTTGTTGATGGAGTCTAGGAGTGCTTCACTGACTATGCTGGACGCAATTTTAGAAGTCTTTTATTTCTCCAAGCACTATTTGTATGATTTTCCAATACGATATTTTCAAATTATCAAATGCTTTTAGACCTATCCTAAAGTCACAGACTCGGTCAATGAAAATTTCCAGCACTTTTTTTTTCCGTGTAGGATGCACGCATATTTCAAGTTCAGGGTTGCTACAGAATATCGATTTCAGAATTCTAGTTCTCTTCCAGATTTTTTTGAGGACAATTAAAAAAAACTGTAAATAAAGAAATAATCTTAAACATAAGACTTTCAAATAGAACTTTCCTTCCAATTTTATATGTTGTTCCGCAAGGAAAGGAGGGATCATTGTTGTCGACCGTAGTTTATGAAATATTCGCGCTTTCATGAGCAAAGGTCAAAAGTATAAAATTTGAGATTCCGATGGGAAATCTTACTAAATCTATGTCCTATCTCTTAATATTATACGTATGTCCCGGAAGTAACCAGAATTGGATAAAGTCTATATCTAAACAAAAAGTTTAACACGTTCGCTTATTTCAGTCGCCAACTTTACATGCATGTTTCTCAGAAAGCGTTTTTTTTAAAGTTCCAACTTTAAAAGTGCCCCGGCGACTTCTTTTTCACATAGAGGGTTAGTCCTGGGTTCGAAATGTCAAGAATTTATCTGGACATATGCCTCTATACGTAACTTTATACTGACAAAGTGGGCCCTTTCCTTGTAGAATGTCAAATAAAAAGTTTAACTTTGAGTTATTCTTAAATTACAGACTTTTCTACTCTGAACTACTACTTGATCTCTATACTCTCTAGAGTAAATACGGAAGGCTGAAAATTATTACACTTGGAAGCCAGCCTTGTGAATTAGGGTGGGCCGAAAAAATGGATTTCTTACGATCGATTTCCAATAGCAAAAAACCAGCCAGTGTGTGGAAAGGGAATTGCTTGAAATCGAGTTTGTTTACCTCTTTGTCATTTGATAAAAGTTTCAATTCTTCTACTCTATAATTTTTCAATAGAGATGGTTCAGAAATATTCAAGTCATTCCAAAATATGATATCAACTCACCATCAGTTCGACCATTTATCGTACCTACCAGAAGTGAACTTCGATGCACAACATTATTCGGATATCATATTTTAGAAGGACTTGAATATTACTGAACTACCTCTATTGAATTATCATAGCGCAAAATAATTGGAACTTTTGTCAGATGGCCAGGGTGCAAGGAACCTCATATTCAAACAATTTTCTTGACACACACAGGCGGTAGAGCGCTGTGTTAACGTCGTAACCGAAGCAGCCTCTAAACTAAAGTATGTGGGGCTGAAAAAATAGATGGTTACTTAAGGGCCATATTTCAATCAAGATCTGAGATGCTTCACTTCCACAACAAGGCAGATTTTACTAAAAAACGTTCAATAAAAATCAAATCAAAATTGACAAATAGTTTTGGGAATTATTTTTTAAAAACTTTTCATATATATTTTACGCTTAAATTCACTTTTTTCCATTTCCAACATGCTTCAGGAGGTAAAAGATATTATTTGATTTGAAAATAAATTAAACAGTATATTCATTTCATCAAGAACTAACAGTTATTTTTCTATTAGAAATTGATCGCAAAAAAAAATGTCTGACCACCCTACCGTATATAGTGAATCAGTCTGTCCTTGCGTCTAGCGTGGCATTTTTTGTCCGAAAGTTAGACTTTTGTATTAGAGTGCTCTAATGCTAAGAGGATAAAGCAACCTATCGGAAATCGGGAGACCTGGCTTTGATTCGTAGTGCAGCGGCAGGGCTGGTTAACCCGGGCACGACTCCGCCTCCCACGCTCTCTCTCGCAAAAACCGAGCGGCTGGCTTCAAATTGGACGCGCAAGAAAAAATTTGACTTTCACAGCGAGTTTTCATCGTATCGCGATGATTTTTTTTTTAATTGAGATAGAATTTGATAAGAATTGTAATGTCATACATAAAGATAGCTTTAACATGCAAGTTTAGCGAGGGATCGTGTATTAATAATTATGTTGACATTTTCCGACTAAATTAATTTTCCCGAGGTTTTGCATTATGCTAAAGTTCTGCCATTACACACAGCTCTTAGTTCAATTTGGGGGGGGGGGGGGGGCCGCTCCGGATTTTTCAATCGCTTCTGCCAAGGGTTTTCCAAGCGACTGGACTTCTGCCATTGTTTGACCGCTCTTAGTTGAAACCTGAAGAATGTTTCTAAACAAATTTGACGCGGCCACCAAATCGATTTTATTGACAAATTTTCCGTCGTAGAAAACCGGCTGCCATTTTCATACGCAAAGGTTGCAAACTGGCAGAGGTGCCATTTCATGATGTACAAATGTTTTTCTTACAACTTTCGAGCTTTGATCTTGGGCACCGAATCTAGTCGTTTTTTGTAGCTAGCTCTTGGACTACAAGTACAGGCCGAAGCATTTATTCAGATCACGGTGCGATATTGAGGGCCGAGGTTGGGCCGTTATTGGTATCCACTGGAGAGCTGACGACCCAGGTGGAAATTTCCGCACCCCGCCGGAGTCTAAGAACTACAAATACAACTGTAGCGAATACAACTTTTTTCCGTTTTGTTTTTTTAAGAAAAAAATTCTAAGTTCCATCTTTATATAAAATTATAAATGTTCAAAAAAAATTAAATTTTATGTCAATCTTAAACGTTGTAAAATGGTCTAAAGCACCTAAAAACCAACCTTACACGGAAGTTTAAAAACAATTGTTATTAAAAAAAAGTCAAAGTTCACGATCAAATTTCTAAGTTGCGTCGTTAAAAATTTTGAATGTTCATAAAAAATTACATTTTCTGTCATTGTAGAAAGTTGAGAAGTAGTCTCAAACGCGAAAAAACGAAATATCACACGGAGAAAAATTGTAATCGATATAAATTATTTCTTTAAAAATTATTTTATTTATATTCCTGTTAACAGTTCGTATATTTTACACTAACATTACGTCGTATGATAATAAATATTTAATTACTAGAAGAGAGTTTTTAATTTAGCGCAATGGTTAAGACTCCCGACTGCTAGGCGATAGCTTTAGGTATAGATGTAGGTTCGATACCCCGTAGCGTTAGAAATTTTATTTGTAATATGTATACCATTAAGCCATTTCCCTTTCGGGGTAGGCGTGACACTACCCGATTCGGGTAGTGTTTCTAGGTGGATAGTTTCTTGTAGTAAATAACTACAAGTGTGGGCTCACCACACCCACGACGAGCCAACAACACCCAGTAGTATTCCCGAATGGTCACCCATCCAAGTACTAACCGCGCCCAACACTGCTTAACTTCAGTGATCTAACGAGAACTGTTCTTTTCAGCGTGGTATGGCCGTTGGCCATTTAAAAATGTAATATATGTATTCACTCTACATATATGGGCGATTTTCAAATAGATTTCAATTTGTATGTCCCTCGATGTTTATTCGATGTTCCTATAATATATTTGACCTACTAAGGAAATTATAACACATATGGTGGCCTACTTTATTAGTCTAAACAGAAAAAGTACACCAAAATTACAGTTAGGCATACCTTTTTTGTAATAAAGTAGTCAGTTTTTTACCCTCCCTACAGTGTCCCTCCCTACAGATTCACATACTTGAAATGTGACAGGACTGGTAAAATTTTTTTTTATAATATTGGCCTTGGGCACTTTTTTTAGATATATGATGCAGTTAAAATTGCTATACTGACTTGCTAGAGATTATAAATACTGACTGAAAGAATCATGCTTATATGTCTGTCCCTCGGTTTGTTAACAACTCCGAAGCCTCTATAATTTTAACAAATTTGAGGTGATAATTCGTATTATAATCAATTATAATTATGAAAAATAAGTAGTTTTTATCAAATTTTAAAAACACATGACGTTTCCAGAATCTTGAAATTGATTAAATCCGCGTAAGTCGTCTGAGAACACGGGAAAAACTATCGGTTAACCTGAATAACAACTCCGAAGCCTCCCAAAAAAAAGAGGTACAAACGCAAAATAATTTTTTTTTTTTTTTAATTTCCCCATAAAATTCGAAAGGCTGATGGAACAAAACACTTTCCCAAAGCTGGAGTTATTTAAAAAAGTGGTGTGTTTTATATCACTTAAAAATTGCAAACAAAAACTCCGAAGCTAACGACTCTGAAGCCTTTTAACAACTCCGAAGCCTTTTTTTGCACCCGCTGGTAAAAGGTTCAAAGTTGCATCGAAGAGAAAGAAGAAAATGTTTTAAATGTACTTTTTTTTAATTCTTCTTAATCTTCTTGATAAAATATTGTAAATAGATATTTTTTGTACTCTTCTAATACAAATTCACGTCAAGGAGATAAGTTTGAATTGTAAAAATCAAATTTGTAATTAATTATTTTAACAAATTTTCTATAAATTTAGAAAAAAAACAAAAAATTTCAAAAAAATTCTTTAATAAATTTTTAAAAAATGCAAACAAATTTTCAAAATAATTTTTGAGACAAATTTTCGAAATAATTTCAAAATTTTTTTAGAACGTGCAGACAACTTTTGTACATTTAAAAAAAATTCTAATTATTTTGACCCGCTAATCCTGCCAAACCTAATTTTAAACCTATATAATAATGTACTTTAAGTAAAAGAATAATTTAGACACAAATTAGTGGAAAAAATCGATAGTCTAGATCAAACAGCTCTCCCACGTTATAAATTACATCCTGGTACATATATCTGAGAAAAATTATAACAATTATTGCATAATTTAGAACTTCAGTTTACTCGCATCTCGGACACCAAAATTGAAATCTATTTGCAAATCGCCCATATAGTGGCGTCCTAAAAACAATTCAATGATTTTTTTTCTTAATTAACTCCGGTGATGGCGGCCAGACTCTGGGCCAGAATTGGCCGCCTAGTGCATACTGGAGTTATCATTCCAACAATGGCAGGATATTGGCAGCCGAGATAGGGGCGATATCAGTACCCATTGCTGAGTCGATAATGGCAGCCAGTAACGCATAAGTGATGGCGGCTATAGTCTGGGCCAGAATTGGCCGCCAAGTGCATACCGGAGTTATTATTCCAGCCACGGTACGATATTGGCAGTCGATCTTCGGCAATATTTTTGCTAATACTGGGCCAGTGCTGGGCCGTATCTACCTTCGCACTTGGGATGTGGTACGGCGGTTGCAGGAAGAAAATCTGGTGATGCATGGTGGAATGATGAAATTAAGGCAGCCCGACAAGAAAAGAAATTAGCGTACGAGAGAACGTTGCACATCACAGGTCTTAGCGATGAGGAAAGAAATAGACTTGAAAATAATTACAGACACAAAAAGAGGAAAGTTAAACGACTTTAAAGGAACCATGAAACTATTATTCAAACAGAGGAAGGAAAGTGAAAGTACAGATTTAGTCAGAATATGGGTGTGGTGGACCCACACTGGTAGTATTTATCCACCTAGAAACACTACCCGAATCGGGTAGTGAGGCAATGAACTTTCGAGTACGAAATGCTAATCAATTTTTTTTTTTTTTTTTTTTTTTTTTTTTTTCAGTCAGCATGTGAAACAGCAAAGGTGAAATGCTATATAGTAGACGCTTTAACCCATTAACGACGAAGAACTCCGATTTTTTTATTCATTTTCGAGCCTCCTTATTATAATTGAGAAATGGGAATTTTTGAACGAAAACCCTATTCCCTACCATTTTCGAGTATGCTCTTTCAGAATCTGAGCTCAAAATTGAAATATCTCCTCCAGAAAATTAAATATGACGGCTTTTATGTAAAAAAATAGGAAAATGTTGAGAAAATTTTTTTTTCATGATTTTTTTCACATTGAAATCGCGAGGAAACTTCAGACTTTCTTCTACCATCGGTGTTCAAAAATCATGCAGTTTGAGAGTATACATTATGGTAACATCTCCAGTCAATTACCTTAGGGGTCGTGCATAAATTACGTAACGCAGTTTTCCGACAATTTTGACCCCCCCCCCTATGTAACTCTTT
>CAKNXH010058684.1:0-11210 GCA_932178445.1 Andricus quercusramuli | reverse complement strand
CCCAAAAAGTGTTACGTAATTTATCCACGAGCCCATTATAGTCGAGGCGCCCTCACAGAAGAAACTAAGAGTAATCTTTACCCTGACTCTTGAGTAAAGATTGCCTGCAATAAAAATTACCCCATGTGGGTAAACTTTCCCTGACGTCTCGGTATTCTTCTGCTTTTACCCACGCTTGTAGGGAACTTTTGACAGCTCTAACGATTCGTCAGGTCAGCCTTTATGAAGCCGCACTTATCCGATTTGCCTGTTACACCAACCATCAGGTAATATTTGTGTTTTACCAATACGAACAGGTAAAAATACGAAGTTACCTGCAACACAATTTACCCTTAGTTTTTTCTGTGCTGTGCAAAATGGTGCATTGATTGATACCTGAAATTTGACTTTGAATTTTTGTAGTGCTATAGCATGTGGAGCAAAAACCTATATGTTTCAGGCCAAATCCAAAGGACCGATGGTGTGTGTAAAAAAACGTTGATGGTAGCAGAAACAGGCTTGAACTTTTCGCAATGAATCTATTTGTTTGAAAAGAAAGTTCAGTTTAAAAAAGGTTTCCGAAATATGCACAAAATGGTAGGCATAAGTTAAGATTTGTTCATTTTCTTACTTCGAAAAAAGTAAAGACCATCCGAAATTTTCTTTTTTAAATATGAAATATTTTTGCAATATTCATGTTACAAAATTCGAAATTTCAGGAAATATGCTCCTTGCCACTCTTAAATAGTGTGCAAAACTTCAGCCCAACACAATTATTAGTTTTTCCAAAAACTCATTAGTTATTAAAAAATGGACTATTTTTCAACGGAATTTCTAAGAAATTTTGGCTCATGGGATATCAACTAAAGTGAGTGATTGTTCTGTACAAGAATTGTGCTATCAAGTGCACTTAGCGGCCACAAAAGATTTTATAATTAAATTTATTGCATAAAAGTGGCTTCAAAAAGACGGGTCTGTTTTTCTTCATAAGCAAATGAAATAACTCCGTTAATTTTCATTTAATGGAATCGGGAAAAAATGTATTCGATAGGTGCTTTTTTTCCACAAATTTAGAGAAAAAATTTGTCGTACTTCAGGGAGGAAGGTGAGATAATTTTTAAAAACAATTACTGCTCCTGCATTTTCAAACATACAACGATGAAATTTACATCAAGTATAGAATAAGATCTGTACTATTTGTTATGAAATTTATGAGGCAATGTATTCTTACGTGGTTGTTGATCATGGTGACTGATAATGGAAGAAGGCTTGACGCAGTCTGTGGTGTCGGAGTAGGGAAAGGCGCTGTCGCCTACGTATATATGGTTATTAGACAATATTTTAAGTATTTTCTACATTTTTTTTTCACTCAGTAATTCTTTACATGCAAATCTTTGAAACAATAAGGTATATATTATAGTCAATCTAATTAACAGTAATTTACGGCAAAATTAGAGAAGATAAATGAAATAGCTTTAAACTCAACGCATCAGATGTCACTTTTCTGAGAAGAAAACCAAAATTTGTAACCAGCACGGAAAGCTTGTCCAAATTGAAAAAAAAAACATCTTGATACATCTATTTGTTGCCGAGATATTAAAACTGTTTGGATGGTATTCAAGGATTTTCGTTTCAAGCGTCATTCACTCTACTGATACTCTTCATCATGCATTTCTTATAAAATATTTGTCGCCATACTTTTCTGTCCTAGCACACCCCTTCAATTTCCTTTAGGTCCATGCATTTTCTCATGCAAGCTCTTGTGTTTCTATGACTTTTTATATCTTTTCTGAATTAGGGTCTCATGCACACATTCCAATGATTCATTGCTCGGTCTGCCTCTGAGTATGCTTCCATTTACTTTACCTCGAGATACTTGTTTTGTCAGTCGTTCATTTTTCATTCTCTCAACATTCCCAAAACATCTCAACAAATTTCTTTCATGCTTATCAACATGTAAACATTTTGTTGAAAAAAGTCTATTTTTTAATAGCAAATGAGTTTTTGGGAAAGCTAATAAGTTTTTTGGACTGAAGTTTTGCACACTTTTTAAGAGTGGCAACGGGCATATTTTCTGAGAGTTTGCAACTTTTGGCTTGATTATTGCCAAATAATTGCATATTTAAAAAAATGCAATTTCGGACGGTTTTTATTTTTTTCCACGTGATAGAAATGAACGAATCTTAACGTATGACCGTCATTTTGTATATATTTGTCAAAAATAAGTTTTTAACAAAACTTTTTTTCTGTTAGACAAATAGGTTCGTTACAATAATCAAAAAAGCTGTTTTTTCCTATTTCCAAGGACTTTTTACATATACCATCAGTCCTAGGGTTTGCAGTGAAACAAATAGGCTTTTCTTCTACATGCTAGCACTACAAAAATCTAAAGTCAAATTTCAGGAATCAATTTATGCCCGAAATAAGCCTTTTTCCATGGGGCGCGGGTGCCTGTACTATTAACCTGTGGGCTATGGCTAATAAATATTTCGATACTCAAACAACTAAACTGGTAGTCATTCTCGCCCACTTGCCTCTAACGAAATAAAACATTGCGTGTCTAGCGTGAATATACGGCTTTTTTTAAACAAGCGCAATGTTTTTGTAACGAGTCGTAGGTGCCCAAAGCGGAGATGAGTTACAAAAACATGGCGCGAGTTTCAAAAAGGAAGCCGTCTGTTGACAGGAGTCACGCACGATACTTTTCAGAACCTGAGTGGGTGCGTGAAGGCACGCACGAGAGTTTCCATTATATCAATCAATCAATCGTTTTTCAGTATGTGAGGTAAACGTCCCAGTAATCATGACCTTAGTCCCAGTAATCGTGATGCCAATTTGCTTGCTTTTTATTTTATTTGAATGAATGTAATTTCTATTTGCTATTATAAAATGCTAAAAATGGCTCCTCCTAATTCACATTTTGGATCGCTACTCACTCTCGCATTCCATTCTACTCCCCCACCCACCAACATCTTAGGCCCCATTCGTGACCCACTCTTTGTGATACTATACATTACAAGTGAATGTTTCTTATATATAATCAAATATCAATCATTTGTCGACTACATGTATCTTTATGCTATTGTCTACTATTGCTACTCCCTGAATCATACGCCTATGCAGTAATTTCCGATCACAATATAAGCACAACTCTGGACGTTCCGATTCTTTGGCCCTTTTCAAAAAATTTCCCGCGTACCCGCAGAGGATGGGGTTAAATACAAACTTTTGATATGTTTAACATCGTTCTCATAAATATTTTTTCCCAAGATTTGTCATTTCATCTTCACTATAATTAATACATTCAATGTAAATTTAAAAATAAACTCTTCAGTAGAGCGAAGTAAAAATGCTAAAAATTTATCGAATCGTTTGAGCTGAGGGATGACAATTTCTGGGGCGACATCCAAAACAAGTTAAGAAAACATTGTGAAATCGGTTGATATCTTCTGTTCTCTTTCTTAAATTTACAATTAAAAATTGTTTCAAATAAAAAAAATCTGCCCGGTGCGCGGGCACATTCTCATCACGCGCGGCTCGCTTCGCTTGCACAGTTTAAGCGCGCCTAGGGCGCGCGACTGTTGGTTCTCGCGCTTCGCGCTCGATAATGTATTTACCTCGCGCTACGCGCTCGGTCTTTGTACTTCCCTACATTTACACAAAATCTTTAAAAATTAAATGTGAAATTAAATGTGAAATATTCGTTCCTTATTTGCCATCAATCTATAATCGTTTCACAAAAATTTGACTCCTTCATTTGTAATGTTATTTTTCAAGATTAAATCAAAAACTATACGTCCTATAAGAAAATGGATCAAAGCAAATTTTTAGATATAACGTAGAGAAACAAATTATGACTTGAGCTTAGAATCGATTTTAAAACAAAACTGGAGTACGCATCTTTTCAAATCTTACGAATTGAATACTGTAATTTTCCCTTCGTGTTTTTTTTTTGTTGAATATTTAAAAAACGTAATTTTTTGTAAATATTGTTCCTCTGTTCGTAACTGCTGAATTGGACAGAACAAAATAAAGCAAATGTATTTTATTATTTGTTCTTTCTTTCACAATAATTTTTTTGTTGTATTTATTGTACAGAGTGTATATGAACAAATTTGTTTTAGATAAATAAAGAGATTTCCTATTTACTCATTTTTGTTGTTGCATAGTTCAAATGGAAAATGGCATTTTTAATAACATTTGTTTTGATGAAATCCACGAAAGTTATTTTTCACATAAAAACAATACCCTCTCATTCTGATGAGAATGTAATAATTCATTATTTTTTGTGCGATCAAAATTTGAATTTTCCATTTTTTCAAGGAAATTCAAAAAGTTGTCATGACATTCTTGTAGGGCTTTCAAAAAGTAAAGTTTTTCGTCTCTTGACATTTTTTTCATATTGTGCTTTGTTTCGCTTAGAATGTTAATTTTCGTTTTTTTGGGGGGATTTTGAAAATGCTATAACTCTGACACGTTTCTCCTTTTCGGAAAAAGTCGTAGAGGTAAATTGTTTGAATTTCTGAGTACTGTGGATAACCGTCCTTGGAATTCCTAAATTTTGAAAAAAAATGTCTAAACAATTTTGAAAATGCTCTAACTTTTTGAATTTCTATCGAAAATAGCTGGTTAACGAAGTAGATCTTTCTTTTTGGTCCCCGAAACTGTGTGCGAAAACACAATCCAATCTAATGAGTCTTTCAAAAGTTATCCGATATACAGACGACGACGACAACGGCAGACAGACAGACACCGACGCAAAAACTATTTTTTCTGACTCAGGGGGCCTCAAAATGTCGACATTTGATGGAATCCACGAAAGTCATTTTTCACATAAAATCAATACCTTCTCATTATGATGAGAATGTAAAAATGTTGCCTTATTAAAAATTTTTTTTAAATATGCAAAAACATGATTTTTGGATTGATTCAAACCTGAAATTGCGTCAGCTTGAACCAAAGAAACATGTTATTATTTTTCAGTCATGAGAAACATTTTTTTCGTGTCGTTTTTAACGTTCCAAAATCGCGAAAAATATATGAAATCCCAAAAATTCTAACTCACGACAAACATTTTTTTCCGAAAAAGCAAAATAAAAAAATGTTTCTTTGATTCAAGCTGAATAAATTTCAGGTTTGACATATCCAATTTTTTTTAAATGTGTACATATGACTAAATCGAAAAAAACATGCTCAAATGAATAAGATAATTTTTTAACAAAATAGTTGAATTGTTGAATAAAGAACATCAGTTTTAAACCAAAAATCGAATAGTTATGTTTTCGTTCCAAAAAATTAATTTTCAATTGAAAAAACTGAATTTTCTCCCAAATTGTTGAATTTTGAAGCCTGAAAGAAGACTTTTCTACAATGCAGTTGATTTTTCAACACAAAAATATGAATTTTTAATTAAAACATACATTTTCAAACAAACTATGAAATTTTCAGTTATATGCCTAGTTTTTAACAAGCAAAAAAAAACTTTAACTAAAACTATGAATTTTTAGCAGAGTAGTTCAAAATTCGACTAATTAGTTGAATTCTCTACCAAACTGTCCAGTTTTCAAGGAAAAATTCAAATTTGCTATAAAACAGTTAAATCTTTAATCCAAAAACACGAATTCTCAAGAAGAGTGGAGTTTTCAAACAAAAAAGATTTTTTAGTCAATAAAGAAAAAAAATGCATTCCAAATGTCGAATTTTAAAGCAAGAAGATTAATTTTCTACAAAAAAGGTCGAGTTTTTAACAAATTACATAAATTTTTAACCAAATAATTGAATTTTCAAAATAAAAAAGATCAACTTTGAACCAAAAATGGAATTGCTAGATTTTCATTTCAAGAAACTAATTTTCAAATGAAAAAACCAATTTTCTGCAAAATTATTGAACTTTTGAACCAAAAAAAGAACTTTCTACAATACAGTTGAATTCTAAAATATAAGCTTTCAATACAAACAATAATTCTCAATCAAAAATTGCAATTTTCAATTTAAAAAAATGAATTTTTAACAAAGTAGTTTGATTTTCAATCAAATATCGTATATTTAAAGAGAAAAGGGGAAAAGGGGAATTTCAAGAAAATAGGAGAAACTAAGAAAAAAAGGGGAAGACTGTGCACCCCGTTCTTTTGACTGAGCTGAAATGTTGGAAGTCGAGTCCGCAAATAGAGGCACTGACAAACCAAGAGTTTTGTGCACTGTTCTTCCATGAAAAGTAATGTTCAGCAATGCCGGTGAAGGCGATCGTGCAAATATTTTTACCTTGACCTTTCAATAAGTAGAACAGAGTTATAAACAAAACTTTTTCCTGATCCTCCTGGTCCGTCAATGTAAAAACATTTACCGAAAATATGACATCCTTCTGCAACTCGGAGAATCAAACCGACAATTTCTTTCTGTTTGACATTCAGTTTATCGTATTGGTTGTGTCCATTCGATATTTCTTGCCAAAGTTGCTCGGGCTCTTCTTCTTCGTATTCTGTTGTTATTTGCACCATTTCGGGAAATATCGATAGATCCTAATCCTTTTTCTCTAAAATCTCTTTTATTTGAGAATAAGCTCTCATTGTGGCAGTTGAATGCCCGAATCGTCTGATATAATCTTCTGATAAAGCGATTTTGAATACCTATTTTGAATTGCGCGCCAACTGCAGCCAACCAGCGCGCGGCCCCCAATATTGGCATCACTGCGGGCACAACACACGTGCGCGCACCTTCTTTCTCTCTCTCTTCTTGTGAATTCATGATCCAGTGAATTATAAATAAAATATTGTATTTTCTTTTTTGTGTCGTTAAATCAAATTAATCTGACTAACGTAAATTAACTTTCGTATAAAATTCTATTGTGTCAAGATAGTAATTGTTTCAGTCATTTCATTTTATTTAATGATAGTTTTCTTCTCATTTTATATTTTCAAATTTCACGGACTTTTACATTGCTATGTTCAATTCTCAGAGTCAACCAATAAGAGTGCAGGAAAAGACCTAACGTTAGCTAACTTCTCAAGTTCACATCAATTTTATTATAGTAGAAAGAATAATTTAAAATCATTCTTAATATTTTTATGCGTTTTACAATTACTTTTTGTTGGAAACAATTTATTTGCACATTTAATCATTTTAAATAAGCAAGCCAGTGGTAACCAGTATATATGCCGACTTGACGCATGCGCAGTGAAAAAAGATCCGAGTTTTGGGAGCACTGAATCTTCATCCAGTGTCTGCTACCTTCATACCAATTAATGTGAATTAGTCACTGAGCGCCACTGAGCGTCCCTCTGCAAATTCTCGCAGATAGTCGTCGAGTGTTTCCCTGACTCTTATTCGAGTTCTTTGTTTCTGAATAACGCACTTATCCAATTCAAGTCTTTGAAAATATGAAGAGTTTTTTATAGCCATTTCATGACTGTATACATTTTTTTTGTAAACTGTCTCATAAGAATTCCAAGACTGTTTTGTTCCTTGACTGTGCTTGAAAACTTCCATGACTTTTCTTTATTTTTCCATCAAAATTAATGACCACTTCATAGAAAGTACACGAGACTTTATAAAAATAATGGCCCGTCCAAAAGTGCAGCCCTAATCTAGGAAATGTTCCAAGACTTATTTTTTCCGTGTATAAATAACTTCAATTTTCCGATATGTGGCCGCTAAAAAAATACGTAACGCCTATAGGGTGGGGGGGGGGGGACACCAGCGTTACGTCAATATTAAACTTACACGCAGTTACCTTAGAAAAAGCGTCAGG
Source organism: Andricus quercusramuli (assembly GCA_932178445.1). Lineage (NCBI taxonomy): Eukaryota > Metazoa > Arthropoda > Insecta > Hymenoptera > Cynipidae > Andricus > Andricus quercusramuli. The sequence goes on along the minus strand of CAKNXH010058684.1, from coordinate 3,484 downwards.
GGGGGGGGGGGGAAAACTGTCAGGGAAAAGCGTTACGTATTTTTTAAACGGCCCTTATATATTTATTCAAGTTTGAATAATTTCTATCTTCATCTTTCTTAATTCTGATTTCTTATTTTCAAGGAATTTAGAAACGATTTACATTTGAAATTGACCAATATTTATTATTTGCATTTATCGATTTGAAACGCTTTCGCTCGACACACATATATGTGTTACTGTTAGGGTCAACTATTTGAAATACAATTTTAGAATCATGGAGGATTCAGACAATTAAAAATTGTCCAGTTTGAAATAATTCCAATTTAAAACTGATTAACTACCATTTTTAAATTTGTACATCAATTAAATTATCAATAAATGCTTTCCATACATAACTTAGATCTGAAATTGATTGTGTTATGCAATAATTGTTTTGAATTAGATATTGTACAATTTTGAAATGTTAAAATCGATCAATTTATAACATCTGAAAATAAAAACTGTAATATTGTGAATATTATTTTTATTTTATTTTTTTAATCTGGAATTATTGTTGAATTATGGAAAATCTTAATTGTATGCATGTACCTATTATCATAGCCCCCGATGAAGATTGACATTTGTAAACAAAGTACTTTTTCGTTACAACTTTCAACGCGTCTTCATTCGAACAAAAAAAATTTTGTTTAAAATGTTTGAATTTCACAGGGGATAAGTTAGATAGTTTCCTCTATATGATCCTATTTTAAGTTCTCTCCTAACTCTGATGTTTTTGAGATATAGCACGTTTCTAATTATTGAGGAAGCATCTCGAATGGATTTATTATGTTTAGTTCGCTTACTGCTCAATTATTGTCTTTAATTTCTCTGTTTATTATATTTAAGAAATATATATATTTATTTTTTATTTTTTATTGTTATTTTTACGAATATTGACCACTTTTTTGAGGCGACCCCATCAATGAAAGGAAACGATTGAAACGATAACAAAGGGCAATTCAAGAAATCATTGAAGCGAATAGCGTTTTGAGATTCCCATTCAAAATAAAAGCGGTGTCGTGAATGGTTCTTCAGAGTCGTTTCGAACTCGCCCAAAAAGCAAATGCGATGTCGACCGACTTGTATCCTCTCTCACGGCTTGTTGACGATAATTTCTTGAAAAGGTATGAATTTAGATTACGCACGCTTGATTAGATACTATCCTATTCACTACAAGTTCTGACAGAAGAACGATTATAGTGACTAAAAAGCTGGAAATTTCAATTCCACCTAATAGATCCCGAGATTTACTATAGAACATCGAATTTTCGGTTGCTGTGTCATAGATGTGTATCGATCATTTTTAAGCGGTACGAAAGTAAGATTTCCAGAGAATTAGATCGATGAAAGGTTGTTTTTTTTTGCGATATAGGATGTCTGTTATTGTAGGCATCATAGATAATCTGATCGAAACGAGCTTTTAGGATGATCTTCAACTGAATCGTATGATGAAATAAAAAATATAGCTATGTAGCTATGAAATTTTATGAAAAGAATTTTCGCACATTAGAAGCCTAGATAGTTTTCAGTTCAGATTGAAATATTAAAACTAGTTGGGTTTCAGTTTCAAATTATACAGCATCCAAAATTGTATGATTTCAAATTTACGTCGTACAAAAATAAAGAAATACAAATTAAAAGCCATTAAAGTTATATAATCTTTAAATGAGAAACTTTAACTAACCAAAAATGGACAATTTTTACTTCCTAAACGGCAAACTTATATAATCCGATATTAATCATTTGAAACTTGAAAATAATGATTTTCATAATTGGACGAATTTGAAACTCAAAGTATTCAACATTGAATAATCTGATAAATTCAAAATAAAGCTTCAATAAACGTGAAACTTTTAATACAGTGTATAATATTTGTGGAAACCACCAAAACTAAACCAGTTAACCCATGTTCCAAGAGATTTTTGGATGAAGTTCCGAAAAGTACTTAGCTCCGATTTATTTGAAACGTTGTATACCAAATGTATTTTGTTTCGCTGATTACGAAAATTATATTGAAAATATCCGCAAATTTGATTTTCAATGTCAAAACCCCGAAAAAACTATAAATTTTTTTTTCGCTTATTCAATCAAATATCAAAAACTTATAAAAAGCTCCAAACACTGTAAAAACTATGGCTCCATTTCATTTGACCATATTTTTTTTAGCGTCCTGTTATAATACCAAATCGTCTTTTTTGAAGCCATCGTTCACTGAGAAAAATGGATTATACCCGGTAATAAAAAATATGTTACCGGATATAATCTTGGACTATTAACTATGGGACAGCGATCCAGATTATTAGAACTACAATCTATAGATTATAAGAAATAGATATTACAGGATAATATCTTGGATTATAAAACTTTATAATCTGAAATAATAAAATCTATATTCCAAGATTTTGAAATCTAATATCCATATTAGAATCCTGGTCCACTAGATAACCTCAAATATATATAATAATTTGTGCAAAATTATTTATAAGCCGATACAACATTTTGATAGATGAGCTCGGAAGTAGAACTGGAAACAAATTTTTTTTTTAAATACAGAATAAAGTGGGACGATGGTCGTGGGGGTTAAGGCGTAGGCTTTGAACCCACTCCGTCGGCTTGCGGGTTCGATTCCCGCCTCGCACTCTGGAAGAGTCTCGGTGGCCCATGCGGTGAACACTTGCCTAGCAAGGGAGTTGTTCATCTCCGGAGAGTCGTGGGACCGGTACCTCTAGAGAAAAAGGTTCTCTAAGTACTTAAGGCTGTTGCTCTTGGTGGTTCGGAACCCACCTTAAACTGTAGGTCCCCCTCCCACCACCAAGTATGTGTGTGGGAGGTGTGTGAAGGAATAGGGAAGAGATACAAGAACAATATAAACCCTCAGGGGACACATTAGAAGCTTCCATTCCAAATACAGAATAAGCAGGAAAGTGGCTATCATAAGACTACAAAAACGAAAGTATATAAGAGGCTAAGTTTCTGTACTTGTACAAGTGGCAGTGCGATGTATAATGAAAAGAAATATAAACTTACCTATTTTCTGAATCTAGATCACGTGTAATTTAGCACGGTAATAATTTTATAACTTAATTATCACGTGTTTCAATGCAAACGGATGCATACGACACGTGCCACGATACGACGTACTATCTAAGACTACACAGACGCCTAGATATTTTAAAATCTGAGATGTTACAATTTAATGCCTGAAGATTATAAGAATTTAACATCTAGAGATTATATTTGTTAACATTTTTATATATTAGAAAAATATTATAGATTATACGCGCTAACATACTTTTCTATAATACGGTGTATTATTCTTTAATTTTATTATCCAGTTCGTATAATCAATTTTTCTCAGTGTTCGTGCTATTTTACTTTGCTAACTTCAGATTGAAAAGTTGTACGTACTATTATAATTAGAGAAGTTGTAGGCTCCGGAAGCTTCGATCATGATTCCTTAAAG
>CAKNXH010058683.1:529-11278 GCA_932178445.1 Andricus quercusramuli | reverse complement strand
ACTCCCTCACCCTTTTACTGTACGTAATTTATGGTTTCCAGAAATATAAAAATATGGGACTTGAAAGCAATGGACAGATAATACAAGCTTTGCAGGATGAAAGTTTCAGTTTTAGAATTCTATGTTTTTCCCTTGACTACTTTTTTTTATTTTTCCTGACCATCAACATTCAAATACTAGCATTTTAATATTTTTAACATAGAATCTTTCATTAAGGGATTAAAACAATATTTCAATTACAAATTTAAAATTTGCAAATTCAGGTATTTATTTTCAAAAAAATACTTTTCTATTGTAAAAGATGACTTCTTAACAAAATACTAGAATTTTCAGGAGAGAAAATAAATTTGCAAACAAAATAATTGAATTTTCAACCTGCAAAGGTGTGTTCTCAAAAAAAAGTGTAATAGTTAATATTTCAACCAAAATAGATGAAATTTCATTCAAAAATGAATTTTAAAACTAAAAAGCCGATTTTTCGAAAAATAATTTTTTTTCGGACATGAAAGAAAACAAATTTAACCTACATTGTTGAACCTTCAGGCCAAGTGACGAATCTTCTGTACAAAAATTTAATTTTCATCCAGAAACGGGAATTGTAGATCAACTTAAAAATCTATAACCCCTCCCCCATATTACCCCTTCCTTACCAAGTGAGTCACGCTTACCCTGAAAGAGATATGGCTTAATGGTACAATAATAACAATAATAAATATAAATTTCAGCAAGAAAATTGATTTTCGAGAAAATAGTTAAATTTTCAACCAAAAGAGATAATCTTTCCTTCAAACAGAACAAAAAAAAAATTTCAACAAAGTAGTTCAACTTTAACCGACGCAGTTGAATTTTCAATTAGAAAAAAATCACTTTTCACCAAAATAGTTACACTTTAAACCAGAGGAATGAATTTTCAACTAAAAAAATGAATCTTCAACATGTTTCTTTGATTTAAGCTGCGGAAATTTCACGTTCGACATTTTCGAAAAATTGTAAATGAAGTAAAAAAATTTTTAAGTTTCTAATATTCTGTCAGTGCTAACTAGTAATAACCTACGTATAGAAAATTAGTCAGAATTTTAGAAAGAATAGAAATAATTTTTTTTTATTGTAAAGAATTTTAATTTTCAAATTGAAAAGATAAACAGAAGGTATTGTCCAGTCACTTGAATCTTCTTAGAATCTCCTAAAATTATCGAAATTTGAACAAATTTATTATTTGAAAGTATGTATTAGGTGTTATGGAAATCAAACACTTTTATGCAGTGCAATTTTTGCCAGCTTCATAATTTTTGTATAAGACAACCAAAAAAGCATATTATATTAATCGATTTCACGCATTTTTTATATATATTTTTTGGTGATTGGTCTTCAGAATAAATTAGATTATGATAAGACGCATGAAATTCCCGTTGCACATTTTTGAATCCGATTAATAGTTAATATAAAACAAACAAAAAATGTATTTGAGTAATAAAAAATTAATTTAAAATAAAAGAAATATGTAAAAATCAACTGGGATTTAAAATATGAACCGATATTCAAGATAGTTCTTTGATTTTCTCGGAAACAAATGACGAAGGTAATGCAGCATATTCAAATTCCATTGGACAATATTTCACAAAATTTTCATTTTTCTAAACTACTACAATCGTGTAACAAGGGGAAGGTCTTTTGAGGTGTTGCTTCTTTCGTGCGCCCCCCCCCCCCCCCCTCCCAGGTGTAACATTAGTGCCGGTCGAGCGGACGGTTTCTTGTCTCGTGTCCCCTTGTTTGAGATTAGGGCCAGCAGAGAAAAATAAAAATTTTGTACAATATGAATGAATCCGATTTTAATAGGCTGCATTAGCCTCTTTATATTATTACGAGAAAACAGAAAAAAGTTTGTAAAAAATCTATTAAGATTTTCAATCCCAGGTGATCTTTACAGATTTCTTTTCTTTCAAACTAATTTTTCACTTGTTAAATAAATTATGAAGGTATCAGACCTATCTTTGTATTGTAACAATGTTAGAAGATAAGGATTGTGGTCATTGAAACATAATTGTCAAGGAAAATGTGTTTCAGTAGCAGCATTAACTGTTGCATTACTCGTTGAAAACGGACCTTTTTTATTGTACAATTCAACCTGTTGGGTGAACGTTACTGCTTTATGAAAAATGAATTTTTTCACGGGTAAATGATCTTTTTCAGTTGGTAATTTGTATATGTTTGATAGAAAACTGATCTTCTTGGTTTGAAATGTCCTCTCTGTTGGTTATAAATGCAACATTGTGGTTGAGTGAAAAATCTGTATTTGTTAAAAAGTCGTCTGTTTCGGTTGGAAATAAATTTGTTTATCTGGAAATGTAAGTTTTGAAATCTCGGTTGAGAAGTGGCCCTTCTTAGTTGCAATTTCAACAATTTCATGGAAAATGCATGTATTATGTTGAAGATTCATATTTGCTGTATAGGAAATACGTCTTTTTCGTTTTGAAGATGTCGTCACTGACGTCACTGATGACATTTTTTTACTACGAATTTGTGTTTCCTTGTATCTAAGGTCCCGTTTTGCATAATACTTTGTACGTAGGAAAAATGCGACCACTCGGACAGTAAACGTAGGTAATATTGAACCTGCGCTTAATTTAATTCAGCATTGCGCCGCCTGTGCACTGGCATGCACTGTGATATATTAAGCACAGTACAGTCAGTACTTAGGAATCGTACTTGCCAACAAGTTCTTCATCTTCCTCGTCACCTTCTACCTGTTACGGAAAATACACTTTATGAATGCATGTAACATTAGGGTGGTCCACAAACGTTTACCACGTATTTCCCATAAGAAAAAAAAGACGTTTCTGTAAATTATAATCAGAATCGTCAACATTAGCTGAATCGACTTGAAATTCAACATTTATCTTTACAAATGGCCATGTAATATGAACAAAGTATTACTTTTCAACTATCACCCCCCCCCCCCCACGTATGTTTGATAGAGTCCCAAGAAAACTATAAGTTACAAAGATGGGTTTTGCGAGTTTTCGGTGCCAGTTAGGAATTTTTCGCGTTTTCTTGTAATGCGAAACTGATAACTAGATTTATGATGGATTGTTCAAACAATTTATCATTGATTTTAGCAATTTCATCTTCAAATAGAGACAGAAAGTCGTGGTTTTTTGAACAAGAGCCCTATTTTCGTACAATTTCCAAGTAGAGTGAAGTAATAGCTTATCAATTTGAACAATAATTGTTTGAACAATTTATTGTCACTATTAATCATATTGTGTTTAAAGGATAGAAATCGCTATTTTTTCCTAAATTTTAAACTTTTTGTGCACTTTTCACATAGTGAGGTAATAATAAAAGCAAGTTAACAAAAATAGTTTTTGAAACAATTCATTATCGTTAATAACTATATCTTCTCTTAGGTAAGTGATAGAAGAATGCGGTTTCTTCGAAAATGCTTAACTACGCCTCGCCTTTCTAGCTATGAATAAATGATAAATAAACAAAATAGAGAAACATATTTTAAACAATCTCTTTTTTTTTCGCAGATATATTTTGCGGGAGGAAAGTCTGATATCAAAATATCTGCAACTACCTGACATTACAATAGGAAAAGATAGTTCCAAACAGTAATCAATTGTTCAAGTAAGCATGCGTTCGTTAACTCGCATTAATTACGACCCCGCTAAGTGACACGTGGACAAAAAGTTTACGAGTTCAGAAAAAACCACAACTTTTAAGCACTGATATAACAGAAAATCGTTATAAACAATACTGAATTGTTGAAACAAGTGTGTTTATTAACTTGCTTCGTTTATTACTTCATGAAGTAAAAAGTGGATAACAGGTTGGAAATTTCAGAAAAAAAAACCGCAACTATCTCGCATTAACAAAGAAAAAGATAGAAATAGACAATAATACATTTTTTAACTAATTATTTTTGCTCAATGTAATTAATTATTAACTCATTCCAAGCGAACAGTGGACAAATAGTTGAAAAAAAACAGAAAAACCGCCACTTTCTAGCATTATTGAAATTGAATATCAGGAAAAATAATAATAAATTTTTTGAACAATTAATTTTTTGAACATCACTCAATCATTCCACTCACTTTTATTGAAAATTGGACATCAAGTGGAAAATTTTCGACAAAACTTCATCTTTCTAGCATTATTCGAATAGAATACCATTAAAAATAATAATAATTTGTGTAGGCAATCATGTTTGTTAACATTAATCAAGTATTACCTCACTCTAATTGAAAATTGGACAAAAAGTAGAAAAATGTTCTTATAACCTACACTCTACCTATCTCTATCTTATGAGGAAGTTGCTGTTCGCAAGGAAAAAAATGCAAAAAAGTCATAACTGGCGCCGAAAACTCGCAAAACCCATTTTTTCACTTGCGGGGGGTTTTTCTGGACCCTAATAAACAGAATTATGGGGGTGATAGTTGAAAGGTAATATTTAATTCGTATTCCATGGCTATATATATATATGTAAAGACAAATGCTGAGTTTCAACTCGACTCAACTCATATCGACGATTCTGTGTGAAATTTACAAAAGCGTCCTTGTTTCTTATTGGAAACACGCGTTGAACGTCATGGGGCTGGCGCCACCGCTAAATATCAGTGTTTCCAAAACAAACAAAAACCGGATTTATTTTTATGTGGATCTGAACAAATTTCCGGGCGATAAGCATGAAAATTCGATTAACAAATATTTGGTCCACCCGTAATGTAACATGTATATGCTGTCAAAATAAATAAATTAATAAACAAAATTTTCCTATAATTAATTATTTAAAATAGAACATTGTTGAGACAATAATACTTGGTGATCACATTATGTAAGTAGCATACGAATCTTAGGACATAAAAAATAGTAAATAAAAGTTCTTGAAAGTATATAAATTATAAGAACAATTTGTTGCATTTTTAACCTTTCCCATTGCATATCAAAGAGCAGGTACTAACGATAAGAACATGAAAAATCAGACATTCGTGATATTTCCGAAATTCGCATTTTTCATCAAAAATAGATAAGAAAGTTAAATAACTGACATAAGCACAGCCGAAAGTTCAAGGAAAAAGTGCCGTTATTTAATTGTCGTATCTATATTTTAGGATTTTCGAAAAAATGTGATTTTCAGACATATATCAAGAATGTCAAATTTTTGTATTTGTTTGTCTCTCTGATACGAAGAAAAAACAAGAGGAAAAGCTATCACCATATGGACGTAGGAAGTGGAAAGGGCCCACCCAGGTGGAAAAGTTATATATACTTTATATGCAGTGGACAAAACACTGATATTTTTCATTTCTTTATATAGACAAATTTATTAAGCAAATGAAACATATCACTGTGTTGTCCACTATATATATATGATCTTATTATATAATGATGAATATATGTAATCTTAACCCGCAAACGGGTGGAACGTGGGGGGGGGGCAGAGCGATAGAGAATAACACAATCAAAGCAATGTGGTGGCTCAGTCCCACCCCCAACCGATTGTGGGCCCCCTGCACGCTTCTTACGCTAGGTCAGTCTACTTCGTACGTCCACGCATCGCCACGTATTCAGCAGCACCACCCACGGGGGCCAAACCGGCGAAACTTGGGAGAAGTCGCAATCACAACTTTCACCCAAGCTTGACTGAAGCTTGTCACCAACATTGGGAGACTTGGGCAAAATATTCACCCAACATTGACTCAAGCTTTGCACGCTCACGTATCACCACGCATTCAGCAGCGCCATCTATTGATCAGCTGGCATCGATACTTTAGACTCAATGGATAAGAAAGGATTTGATTAGAGAGTGCTTCTATACCACCAGAAGGCCTTAGACCGCAGCGACATCTCTCGGAACGCTGCCGTACTAAACGCGTCAAAATACCGGCCAAACTTGTGAAAAGTGGCCATAACAATTCTCACCCAAGCTTGACACAAGCTTGGCACCAACATTGGGAGACTTGTACGCAACATTCACCCAAGCTTGACCCAAGTTTCGGTGCTGTTAGGGTAAGACCTTCAAATTGTGAAGTTGCACATTTTTTGTTATTTTATTTTTACGCATACTATGTCTAATTTTTAAGACCCTAAAATTATACTATTTCAACTAAGAATGCTTTTATTGTTTGAAACGAGTTATATTTAAAAGTTGTTATTGACTGAATAATCTATATATTGGACTTTTATGGCATAACAAATAATTATATTAATTATTTATTAATTTTTCAAATCAAAATAGCCGATCTGTCTAGAAACTAGTCGATCCGAGCGTTACAATCCGAAAAAACGGGATATGGCCTAATAAACACTCCTAATTTTCAACTTACGAAGTCAAGTAACATATCGTTGGAATCGCCAAGAAACTTAGATTTCATATATAATATTTCCAAATTACTAATTGCAAAATTAAAAAATCTTTATGTTTTGTATTTTATTCCTCATTAGTAAAATGACCCCCCGCTGACATGGGTCGACTACAGACGCAGGCGAGCACTCGGCACCGAGAGAGATGAGAGGGGTAAGGGTCCCACTTGAAGGGGGGGGGGGGGCGCCCCCAAATTGGGCACACGGTCAACCACCCTCAGAATCTAAGACCCGAATTCGGCACAGAGCTGAGCAGGTCGATTTCGGCTAGCACGAATTGGGCACAAGGGTTCTTCCCTCGGTTCTTCCGTTAAGGGCGAATTTTTCTAATGAGACTGCCATATGAAATTCAAAAGTTAGACTTTGATTAATCTACTGATTTTATAGCAAAAATAATAAACAAAATAAACTTGAGATATTTAAAATAAAATAAATTTTTAAAACCTAATTTAAATCTAAAAATTCCAGGAAAATTTTCGCTTTAAAGGCAAGATGACAAATAAGGTTTCTGAAAAATATCCGTTTGGGTATGTATTAAACTGCGATTAATTTAAAAAAGAAAGCAACGAATTTGACAATAAAAATGATTTATTCTCACTCAAACACATGTACAATCAAAAAATTTGAAATTATATAGCAATATAATTCAATGATAAAATAAATTTAATAATAATTTAATCATTATATAATTATCTAAACGAACTTTTTGGTGCGAGATCCCAAGTTGTTTCTCCTTTCTATTGTTCGACATGAGAGTTAAATCTTCCCCTCATGGAACCTTTTTATTCATAAAATAAATAAAATGTAGAAAATAAAACAATTTTTTGAACAACTATAATCGTTTTTTATTTTTCTATTTATTCGACCGTAAAACCGAAGAAAGAGAAGTTTTAAACTTTCAAATTTTGAAATTTAATCATTGACTTCTCAATGCGGCCGGTGACAAGCGTAGAAGGATATGCATTTGATAAAGCCCAGCCTTGATTCAAAGTCACCGTTTCTATATTATGCAATTTTGGACTCTATAAACTTTTTCTTTTTCAACACGTCTTTTCTCTTAGCTTCTACTTCTTTTTGACATAGACTATTTAGAGTGATGAAGCTGGCATTATTTGCATCTTGCAAGGAGTCCAAGAACCTGCAAATGTTTGGATGTGGTGACACACAGGCGGCATTGAATTTTGAGTGGAATGATTCGTATCCATTTGCAGTCCGCCAGAGATCAGAAGTCGCTGATGCCCAAACTTGAGGAGGAAACAGGACATTGGTGCTGACATAATTTTTCACCAAATATACGGTGAAATTGTCTAGTCGCGCATCTTCTGCTTGAATGGCTACTAGGTTATTGAATCCATCTCCTATTTCCTCTCAATCCAAATACTTAAGTCCGAAGACATAATGCAGCCACTTTCCAGTTAATGAATCCCGATCTTTGTTATCCCGACTCAGTCCTATCTGTTGGATTTTTCTCCACCTAAATAAAAAACAATTTAATTCTTTGCAATCCAGTTGCCCCCTCTTTCGTATGCACTAGGGTGGTATACTGGGTATTTTTTTTAACTTGAGACATCGAAGTATCTAAAAAAATTGATGATATTCCAGAAAATCAAATATTATTATAAATGATTTATTTATTTCATTTTAATTTACTATTGATCGCGTAAATGATAATTAGGCCTAATGTATTAATTATTCAAAATAATAAAAAAAAAATCAGTATTTCGTAGCCTAATCGCAAGTAAAATCATACGCATTTTATTTTTTTAAATGATTTATTCACACATTAAGCGCTTTCAATGTTTGAAGATGGTTCATGTTTTATTAAATCTTAAGCAGGGTTAGACGTCATTGTTCTCTGGTCCTGTGCCCAATTCGTGCCAAAATTTCAGAGGGCCCACCGGCCAGCAGGTCAAACACTGGCCGTGTGCCCAATTCGGGTGCACCGTGAAGGGGAAGGTAACTCGCCCGGAATATCTACCTGCTTTTCTTCACATCTCCAGGTGTAATCTTCAAATTTAAAGGATGGGGTACTCGGGAAATTTACGAAAGCTAACAAAAGATATTGAGTAAAAATTTTAAGGACACTTTCCTACATTAAGTTTTAGGTTTCTTGTTCGAATTTTAGAATTTAGATCTTTCAGACCAGCCAGATATAACTGATTCTTAAGATTTTCAAAAAAGTTACCAAAAATACTTGTCCGAGAATTTATGGATTTATACGTTTCATCAAATTCTGCGTCGAATGATATATACTTTGAAGACACCATTTTTTGACACCTCATATATGTAGGGGCCGTTCAAAAAATACTAAATGCTTTTTCCTGACCTAATCTCCGAGTGATTAGGAATGTACATTGTCATTGAATAATTAAATCCCCAAGATTAACTATTTTCAGAAGTTCTTTAAGACAATATTGCGAAAAAATCAAAATATTTCGATTTATTCTTAAGTTATAAATACGTACATACATAATATATGTACATATAGAGAAAATTGTATTGTCTTTTTTTCTGATTAATGCTAATTTCTGAATTTACAGAAAAAAGTCGTAAAAATTTAAACTCGAAAATGATTTTAAAAATTATGAAATTGAATTAGTGGTTTAGAGAGATAATTGGATATACTTCATGAAATATTCTAATAGTAAAGACTGTAATTAATTATAATATTTCTAACTTTAAGGCATTTAAAATCAAAACGTTAAAAATTGAAAAATTTTAAACACAACCGACTTGAAATTGTCGTATTGTCTAAGACAAATAATTTTTATTTTAAGGCCATGCAGTGAGTATAACAGCTGATCGAGTCAGTCCTGAGATAAATATTTTTCACCCATATTTAAAAATAAAAGTTTGAATATCGCGGAAAAATTTTCCGAAAATATTAAAAAATAGTAAATGACCATTTGTGGCAAGGCACAGAGTTGAGGGAAGAAAAAAGTTTATTTATGAAAATTATAAATATTGACCGATGCATTTCCGCTTCAGTATCATGCAATCTGTTTTACCCACAGACCCGTGGAAGTGCGAAGTTGCTTGCTGCGATAGTGCTGCTCTGAAACAGCTGATACGTATTTCAGACACGCACAAAATGGAAAACTTCTTGTAGTGTTCTGGAGCACGGTCGGTATTTCTCCAAATTAGTACAAAACTTTTTTCACAATTCCAAATATTTAGGACCAGAGCCGCCTTCCTTCGAGCCTTCTACTTAGCGTGCTAAATTTTCAGTACGATATCTTCTTCCGTGCGGACGTAAGTTGACATGGGAAAGTACACGGAGAAAATTTGTGTGTTAAATTTTGCATAACTTAGTTCGGTAAACGGAGGACATTACGGCATTATATTAAAATTTCACTTTCAGTCATGTAAAATGAAATAGGGTAATATTTGATGTGAAAATATGAATTATTAATATAAATTCATTAAAATTTAATTCGCGATTCAGTAAGAAATAATACAACAAGATATTAGATATTACCTGACAGTTGGGTAAAATGAGATGTCGATTACCTACCAGTTAGGTAAAATGAGTCGAACTGTTAGGTACAGTTTCAATCCTAGAAAACAAAGTCTACCTCTCTAAATATGTGAATTCTACAGCCCAGTCATGTAAAATTTCGTGCGCCAGCAAAAAAAAACATTTTTGCTACAAACTGATTCTGTGGAAGGTCATCCACTACTAACAAACACATGCTTATACATATCATACAATTCATAAGTATATTGCTGGTACATATACACAATTCAACTTAAACAATTACATTAAATTACGATACATTACATACGATATAGTCGCACGCTTCTAACGATATTAACGCTATTAAAAATCGCAAACGCTGTGACGGGTTTCGAACCACCTATGGCTAATAACTATGGCTAATAACTAAACCTCACGGCTAACCTAACAGTTAGAATATCGAGAAAAAAATCTCGGCTATAAAATTAAAGTACAAGTACGTCAGGCCCGTACAAAAAAATATCTGGTCCCCGTTTCATCGAAATTTGTTATTGTAACATTTTATTAATCAGGGGGCTTATACATTTTTAGGAAGTAAATAAAAACATTGAATAATTTTTTATTTGAAATTTTCTAACCTTGAAACTTTAAATTATTTAATTTTCAATACTTTAAACTTTTGCATGGTCTGCTTTTTAAAAATAATAGAAAATTATGCGTGCTATGCACGCACTAATTACCCTTTCTTTAGAAAAAGAACTCGGTTCATTTTCCAACATTTTTTAATAGATTTTACAGAAAATCTTACATTATTTGAGAACGTTGTACAATGTACATGATTTACAGAAGTTTCCTTATTATAGCGAGGAAATTCCTCCCGTGAATTCAATATGAATGACAACTTTTTCCACTTACTTACAATTCTT
>CAKNXH010058682.1:131278-150859 GCA_932178445.1 Andricus quercusramuli | reverse complement strand
AAATGTATTTTGTTGGAAATTCAATAAAAACAGATATGAAATTATAATTTCGAAAAAAATGTGTATATTTACTACCCGTCACATAGAATAGTTTAATTAGTGAATTAAATATCATACATACCTTTAAGTAATTATTACTTTGTTGTTATTTTAACAAGCCTTTTTTCAACCTAGATAGATAGAGAATAAGATAAGAATATTTAATTTGCGTTTTAATTAGTTGCCTCTTTTTCCTAATCGTCCTTTAATATTAGAATAACAGGGAGGGGGTGGGTCCCCCTCTCTATTCAAGACGAAAAATGTTCATTGAAGAATCATCACAGGGAGGGGGTGGAGCTCCCTCCCATTTTTTAACTTCGATATTTTCATTCGCTGGGAGGGGGGGGGCCTTTCATTTTCCAACTCAGAATCATACATTCAATCAATAATGATAATCGCCATTTTGTAATTAGGCCACACCCCTTAATGACCGCCATTTTGTAATTAGGTCACACCCCTTAATAGCCACCATTTTGTAATTAGCCCACGCCCCTTAATTACCGCCATTTTGTAATTAGGCCACACCCCTCGGCCAATCAGGAAAGACCACTCCCCTTTTCCTACCCCCACTCCTTTGAGGCCACGCCTCTCGACCAATCACAGGCCGCCCTATGGCTCAAGTTATCTACTTATAAGAAATAGGTAAAAACATAATCCTGTTGATTGCTTATTAACAATAAATATTATATCGAAACTTATTAATTTTTTCTCACTTACCTTTCAATTTACTACATATAGATGAGGAAAGATTTGTCAAACTCTTCCAGGAACATTTTTGAAATATTCCCTCAATAATGATGCACAATCTTCGGGGCACATTCCCAGAAAATGTTCCCTCAATATTGTTCATCAAGCTTTCAGCAACTTTTTCAGGCAATCTTCGACGCACATTGCCAAAAAATATTCCCCCAATATTGTTTATCAAGCTTTCAGCAACTTCCCCAGGCAACCTTCGAGGCACAGTGCCATAAAATATTCCCTCAATATTGTTTATCAAGCTTTCAGCAACTTTCCCAGGGAATATTCCCTCAATCTTGCTTCGCAATATTGCCACATGGCGGATGTTTCCTTATTTGCTGGAAGCTTGCCTGAACCTTGCGATGCAAGCTTCCGAACCTTGCATCGCAAGGTTTAGGCAAGTTTGTCGCAAACTCTTGTGCTATCTGGGGCAAATGCCAACTTTCTGCACGTAAAACAGCCCAAAAAAATTACAATTCAAAACAATTACACAACTCACGCTCGGAAAATCGCGAGCTATAATCTTAAACCCATAGCAATATTCAGCCACGCTTGAAAACTATCCCCACTATTTTAAGCTGAACTCAAGTTCCCTGGCGTGAAACAGTCAGAAACTTTCAAAATTTTGAAGAGTTGCAGAAGTCACAATTCAGAAAACTTCTGTCTATGTTCCTAAGTCTATAATGATATTAAGCCGACCCTGAAAACTATCCCTATCACTTTAACCTGAATGAATTACAACTTTCTCTTCCTAAAACACTGAAAAAAATCAAAAATTCTAAATCAACATATAAGTCACTTTCCGGAAACTCTATGCCATATCATCAACCCCATAGTGAAATGCTGCAGCCCCTGAAAATCAACCCTAACACTTTTATGTGAACCCATCCCAACTTCCTGCCCATAAAATAGCTAACAAATTTAAAAATTTAAA
The DNA here is from genome assembly GCA_932178445.1 of Andricus quercusramuli. NCBI lineage: Eukaryota > Metazoa > Arthropoda > Insecta > Hymenoptera > Cynipidae > Andricus > Andricus quercusramuli. The sequence goes on along the minus strand of CAKNXH010058682.1, from coordinate 149,148 downwards.
ATAATTACACAACTTTCACTCGGAAAATCCCAAACAATAATCTCAAACCCATAGCAATATTCAGTCACACCCGAAAACAACCTTTACTATTTCAAGCTGAGCCAATCCCAAGTTCCCTCACGTAAAAAAGTCAGAAACTTTTAAAATTTCAAAGAGTCGCCAAAGTCACATTCAGAAAACTTCAGTCAATATTCCTAACTCCATAATGATATTAAACATCACCTGAAAACCACCCGTACGACTTTAACCTAGATACATTCCAACTTTCTCCACATAAAACAGTGAACAAAAACCAGAAGTTCTAAATAATCATACAAGTCACTTCCGGAAAACTTTATGCTATATCATTAACCCCATTGTGATATTCTGCAGGCCCTGAAAATCACCACTACAATCTCAACTTCCTGTCACTGAAATTAATTCCTGGTTTTTTCTTGGTGCACGAAATTCCCGGTCATTCCCTGTTTTTCCGGTCAGCTAGATACCTTATTAATATTTATGAACATTTAATTTATTCATTAAACAATATAAATTCTAAGAACTCACCTTCAATTCTCAAAGAAGATATGACTTACCCAGTAGGGCACTAAAACTATATTGTTACATTCAGCTTTTATCAATTCTACGTTCCATTTTAAAAAGTTATTACTACTTATTGATTATATTTATTTAACAATATAAATTCTACGAGATCACCTTCAATTCTCAAGCTTTGATTCACACAGTGGGATACAAAAAATACTATCATTAAATTTGACGTGTTATGTTCATGTTTCTGACATGTTATGAAGATAAATATGAAATTCTAAATAAATACATTATTCAAACAACAACAAAATAGTGATTTTAGTGATAACCGTTTGTTTAGAAATTCTCTGCAGGATTCTGGTGAGACAAGAGAAGAAGTGGTTCGTTAAATGTGTGCTATGGAGATTAGGTTCTTGACCTGATAATTTCAACAGCAGTGGGACTCGGATGCCGTGTCGAAAGTCGAAAAAAAACAGCATCGGAGTGCCACTGCAGGTCCCTATGCCTTGGATGAAATAATTTGTTGAGATCAATTGTGACGGTTGCCGGGAGCATAGAAGCATATGAGACAATTACCGTCTTATATTTAAAATATTGAGTAATCGAATAACGCAGCCAAAGAAAAAGTGTTGTGAGTTTGGGACGCGACATATGTTTTCCTATGGATTTTGAAGCACTGAATCCGAAGTCAGAATTTGCCCTTCACGTCAGCGTTTCACCCTGACCTTAAAAAACTTGGAAAAATAGCATTTCCTATTCTGGGGATGAGGCATATCAATTCTTACGTTTTTAGATGCACTGCCAATTGGCTATCAGAATTAATCCCACACGTTGTCCTTCAACACTAACCTAGGAAAAAACTTAACCTTAAAAAAAAAAAAACTTAAACTTAAAGCTCTTGAAATGCCTTAGAAGTTTTGAAAATACCCTAGAATCTTAAAAATCCCTTCGAATTCTTTAAATCTATTACAAATTTCTCGGAGTCTTCAAAAATAATCTGAAATATCAAAAGAATTCAAGACAATCCAGAAATACGTATAGATCTGAATTGAATACTGATTAACTTTTCATTTTAAAAAGTGATCAAAAAGTGATTCCAGAAAAAAATTTTTAATAGTAACTGCGTCGCAGTCTTGCTAATTTTTCACAGTTTAGTTTAGATAGTTTAGTTTTAATACGGGCGGGAAGCCCATGAAGAGCTCCCCTGACGCTCAAGCTATGAAGCCTATTGTGCCACACCTTCACTTATTTACTCTCAGCAGTCGACCCCAGACCTCTTGACGAAGTTCAGTATGTCGACCACTGATCGCGTTTCAATTTCCTCTGTTTCCATAAGATGGACTCCGAGGGTCTGTTGCCTGAGCCTAGCTAATACCGGGCACTGGCATAATAGATGCAGGGATGTTTCGTCATCCCTGCCACACCTCCTGCACTCCGTCGTGGGGCTATACCCCATTTTGTGCATACGATAGTTCAAGTGACTGTGACTGTCAGGGTCCGTACCACTGTCCTTATGTCTTTCTTGGGTAAACCTATGATTTCCCTGGCTCTGTCTATCCTATAGGTATACCCCAGGATGGATTTTGCCTGACGGCAACCCTTGGTTTGTTCTCAGTATTCCATGTGTTTTGTTCGGATCCAGTTTCTAATGGCCATACCGACACTGCAAGACGCTATTCCCAGTACCGGTTCCGATTCTACGAATTTGCTCGCTGCGCCTCACTTTGCTACTGGTCCGCCTTATCGTTGCCCGTGATCCCTGTGTGACCAGGGACCCATATGAGAGCCACTTCGTTTGTTTCTGCAAGTTGGTTTAATGCCTTTTTGCATTCCCAAACCAGTTCTGATGTTATGTGTGGTTTCCCTATTGCAGTTAGTGTCGCTTGGCTGTCCGAACAGATCGTGATCTGTCTGCCAGCAGCGTTTTCCTCTATTAGTGTTTCAGCACAGCGAAGGACGGCCAGGACCTTCGCATGAAAGACAGTAGCGTGTCGCCCAAGTATGATCCCTATCCCTTTCCTTTCTTTCCACAGATCCCTGCTTGGGATACAGACGCGGAAAGCTTTGGCGAAGTTGAAGCGTTTTGTTATTTTATCTTTCCTCATCTGTAGAATCGGCAGTGCGCTGATGTCACTCGGGACTCTAGTGTGTCTTGTCCCCGGAGTTCATCTATTTGCTCTTGCCAGGCGGCCCATCGCGTAAGCCGCTCTAGCGGTTATCGCAACATGTATGGGTTCCTCACAGAGCATGAATTTTATCGCCGCTGTGGGCGCAGTCCTCATTGCTCCAGTCAAACCCCTAAATGCTAGCGTTTGTAATCTTCACAGCCTGTCCTGCATTGTTTTAAATTCCGCCCGTGGCCACCAGACCACTGCCGCATGTAGGAGCCTGGCTTTCAAGACAGCAGAGTAGAGCCATGCAAGCATTTTAGGTCCTAGCCCCCACGTCAACCCGAAGGCTCTCCTGCGCATCCAAAAAGTTATGACAAATTTCCTGCATTGGGTCTCCAGGTGCTTTGCCCAGCTTAGCTTGCTATCTAGGATTACTCCCAGATATTCAACTGAATCTGAGAACGTCAGCTTCCTACCACAGAATACAGGAGCGTCAGCTTTCGGAACTTTATAATTCCTCGTGAAAATGACCAGGTTGGTCTTTTCCGGATTTACCGAGAGTCCTGTGCGGAGTCTACGATGCGCAGCGCCGACTTCACAACACCCATCAGCGCGTCCAGATGAGCCCCTCTAACTTGGATTACGAAGTCGTCCGCATATCCTTGGGTATAGTACCCTTCTTTATTTAGTCTTCGAAGGAGGCCGCCCACTACAACAGCGATTCCCAAACTACTGCCGACGGTCACGTCCCCGACCGCGGTCGGGGGAGACAACCCCGGGCCGGGCAGCCGCTGTAGGGGGATGCCACCCCGGGCCCGGCATCTCGGCAGCCCCCCCGCTGTCAGCAGACGGCTACTTTCGGGTACCTGCTATGATAATATTTCCATTGTCATAAGAATAAGGCCTGTACCAATTACTAAAATTACAAAGACAGGGCTCAATTAAATTTTAATTGGCTGAAACGATTTCTTGATATAATTTCAGGAAAATGAAAAAAAAGTTTATGAAAATCGGTTAATATTTCCAGTAATGAAGTAAATCTTTTGATGCATGCAAAACTGGAAGAACTCTCAACTGGGATTGAAGATATTAACCGATTTTCATCAACTTTTTTTTCATTTTCTTAAAATTATATCAGAAAATTGATTCAGCTATTTAAAGTTTAATTCATTAACATTTCAACAAAGTTTAATTTTGTTCAACCGGCTCTAATCCTCGCAAGGAAAAAGTCGCGCGAAGCGTGAAACCGCCCGCATGACCGGCAGTCAAGTATCCCCCTTGGGTTCCAGTATTGTGAAAAAATTGTAGGGTGGTGGTCCTGCCCCTCCCTGAAAATTGCGAAAAAAGTTTGTGAAACGCTGCACTACAATGCACCACAGGAGGGGTGACAGGACAACCACTGTGAGCAACCGCGCGTAGCTATCCCCCTTACTAGGCCTTCACCCCATCTGGTTTCGAGTCTTCTTCGGTGTAGCATGCTTCTTATCCAGCATACTAGCTGGTCCGGCACGCCACATCTCAAAGCCTCTCGACAGATAACTTCTGGAGGAGTATTGCTGAAAGCACCCTGTATATTCAAGAAAGCGCCCACGGCATACCCCTTTTGTTCCAACTGCTACTCCAATTTTGCTGCAACAACATGAAGTGCAGTTTCTACCGAGCAGCCTGCCTGGAAAGCATGCTGCCTTCTATGCAGCGGGGAGGCCAAAAGAACCTCATCCCTAATGTATCTCTCGACCAGCTTCTCTAGCGTCTTCAGGATAAAAGATGTTAGGCTGATTGGTCAGAAATCTTTGGCAGCAGTGTAACCGTTCCTTCTAGGTTTGGGTATGAAGGCCATTCTGCCATCCTTCCATGAGGATGGCACGTGTTTACGGGCTATACTTGCCCTAAATAATTTCGTCAGAGGAGGGACGACTAAGTCCAGGCCTTTTTGTAAAAGCGCAGGGTAAATGCTATCCGCCCCTGGTGATTTAAAGGGGCAAAAGGACCCTGCGGATTATTCCACCTTTTTGTAATCAGCGACCTTAGGGGCGAAACTCCAGTCGGCCCTCTCCACCCTCTGGCTCTGGTCTTTCTCCTCTTAGTCGATTCGGATTCGCTGAAAACCCGGAAAGTGAACTTCGATCAGGTGATTCATCGTTGCTTCTTCATCTTCGGCAAACTCACCATTATCGAGCCTTATGAGCCCGAGGTGAGCTTCCGGGTTTTCGCTAGGATCTTGCGGGGCTTCGCTGTTTCCGGAATGTTTTTCGATTTCTCGCAGAAGCCCCTCCAATCTTCCTGCTTATACTTCCTTATATTTTTATTGTATTCTCACTGGGCCGTCTTCTAGGTGTCCCAGTCCGAAGGCAATTTAGTTCTATTTGTCCTATTGCACAACATTCTTGTCTTTCTACGGAGTCTCTCAAGGTGGGTGTTCCACCATTCTGCTCGCTTCCTAGACTTGATTGTGCTTGTAGGGCAATTGTTCTCATACGATGTTGTCAGAGCCCTTCGCAGAAAATCCGCGGCGTGTTCCAACTCATCAATGGTACGATAGTTTGTGGGGAAACCCGCAAGCGTCCCTTCGAGTTCCTCTTTATGAGTCCCAAATTGTATTTCTGGGGCTTCTGACAATAGATACCACTGGTTTTCCTAGGGTTAATCGGAACACGATGTGTTTGTTGTCCGAAAGAGATTCCTCATTGAAGACTCTCCGATCCACTACTCTGCTCCACAGTGAACCTGAACATAGAGTCAAATCGAGAACCTCACTCCTGTTTTTAGTCTGGAATGTGGGAGTATCACCCCGATTCAGAATCTCCAGCTCTGTGCCTGCTATGTATTCAATTAAATCTCTCGCGCTGTTATTGTTGTTTGTGCTTCCCCACACTGTGTGGTGTGAGTTCGTATCACAACCCAACAGCAGAGGAATCTTGTTCTCTTGACAATATCGAATTAGAGCCTCCACCTCTCTGGGAGGCGGGGGTCCCTCATCATCGCCAGGAAAGTAAGCCGAGACAACAAATACCTCTAGCCTTTCTGCGCTACTGTCCCTGAGTCTCACCTTAATAACGGTGAGATCCCCAGAGCAGAATTTAGGCACCAAAATCGCATCTATACCCTCGACGGCTATGCGTGCCCTTGGCGTTTCGTCGCGTGGCGCCTTATATATGGAGCCACATTCTGACAAGCAACAAATTCTTTCCCTGTATAACCAGGATTCTTGGATTAAGGCGAGCCCTGTCTGCACCACGGACATGCGTCTGGCTAGAACCGCCGAGGCGCCTTTGCTGTGGTGCAAATTAACCTGCGTAGTAGAGATTCCTGTTTCAGCCATTAAGAGGCTTCCTCGGGGCATCTACGGACGCTTCTGGGACCCCTGCGGATCCCAGTTGGGTCACCCGGAAGGTAACGCTGCTCTCCTCTAGATAGGGACGATAATATAGAGCCGCAAGGGCTCTGATTGAGGATTCGGGAAGACCAACAACTAGGATCCAGCCTCTCCCCTTTGGCCTGGATCCCTGCCCGTCAAAAAACACCTTTCACGAATCAGTTCTCAGGGACGGGTTCTGAAAGCTCAGGCGCCCCAGCTCGGTCCCAGGACTCTCGGGGTTACCGGTAATCCATACGGTCGCTCTGCGGTACTTTTGCAGACACTCCGTCCCCTTGACTTTCAAGTTCAGACCTTCTTTTAGCCTGAACATTGGTGTTTTCTCCACAATCCAGTCTCGCCACCAGAATCCTGCGGCCTCCACAGCGATGGCCCCCGACCTTGTTGAATCTGGGGGCGCGTCCTTCGCGAGGTAACGCGTTCCCTTTTAAAATTTGAATCCCTTTTGAGATTTCATCCCTCAACCTGTCCAAATCCTCAAGAGTCAGACAGTAATCAGGATAACCCGGCGCAACGACAACTCTCACCAGGGCGTTGTTGGCCATCTGTGCGAAAGAAAGATCCTGTGTTACCAGAGCCTTCTACCCTTTCAACTCCCTGTTTGGAGGAGTTTCTCCGGAGCCCTTCATCCCCTTGCCTATAGAATAAGCCTAAGAAGTTGCTACGGGTAAAGTTTCCGCATCCACTGCCCCCTGTGAGGAGCCGCGGCTGCTGTTTGCGAGTCGCGTATTACGGGCTCTCCTTCTTTGTGCTCTGCAACAGCGCCTCTTTCCTACGGAGAGTTCCGTTAGCTGCACTCCCACGGCTTTGAAATTTTTGCATCCAACATCTTCACTATTTCGCACCGCCTCTGGTAGGTTACCCCCTACAGAGCCTCCCACTTTTGGTGGTGGTTTGGGAGAGGGACCCGAAGCGGATCCCTCATCTTTTGTGTTTTGTTTTTTTGGATTATTGGGTCTACATACTATGGGATTCGAGCTGGTGTTCCAAAGTCCCCGTTAAGGCACCTCCTTCGAGTTCCTACCTGTCCACCTCTGCTGGGGGGGCAGGCCGGGATGTCAAGGGATTTGTTAACCCTGGTACCATTCAGCTCTCGACACGGCGATCACATCTTAGCTTGGGAGCATGAGAAATCGCGCTCTTGATATTCCAGTGGGCTTTGGCATTACCCCCTGGAAGGACCGCTCCTTAGTTTAAGTCTCATCCACCAGTGTCCGTCAGTTCCCCAGAGTAGCCACACCTCGCGATATAGCCCCTCAGGTTCGCCTATTCCAGATCTGTGGTCAATGAGCCCTGTAAGCCCTCCCACCAGCTACAAGGTCCCGAAATCCCTAGTGAGGGTTTTTCACAGTTACTTGTTACAGAAATTCTCTGATTTTTACAATATTGTCTAAAAATTCCTGAATCTTGGAACCTTCGATCAAATTGTATCTTTTTTGAAGTTCCATAATGGGCTGCAAATAAGGTGTCATAGGGTACCAACCAAACAATTTAATTTCTCAATCAAATTCTTAATCGTCAATAAAAAAATGAATTTTTATTAAAGTTTTACCCCATGTAAAGCAGCATAGAAAAATTGTTGCCTTACACCATTCCCTCCCTCCATCAAAGAATTTACGCAATTTATGCACGGCCCCAAATATGCACCCTCCCACAATTTTTCTGGATCCGCTCTTGGTTAAAAGCTATGAGAATTCTCTAGGAAAAGAAATCATTCTGCACGAGCATTGTCGGTATTATCGACACTAACTTTTTTCCGAATGATTCTGAAACAAAAATGACATCTTATTGACGAAGCAAATTCCAACTAGCAGAATCTTATAACAACAAAAGTATACTTATCTAGCAATTTCAAGTTGATTCCTTGAAGACGAAGATTTGAAACGTTTACAAGCATGATTGTGGGGTTCACATTTTATTAATAATAATATAAATAAGCTTCCAACTATAAACTTGAAGCTTTAGATTTTTTGTAAATTTTCGACTACATCGAGAACATGCAGTACACCTTCCGTTGTCGTCGGTACAGAAACCTTTTCTAGCTCAAGTTTCGCACTTTGGGATCGTCCATAAATTACGTGAGACGTTTTTCTTTTGTTTATATCGTTGCGTCCTTCTCAACTTCACAGCAATTTTATTCTCCTCTTTATTCAAACAAAAGAAAAACGCCTCATGTAATTTATGCACAGCCCCTTTTTAGAATATTTTTTGCATTAAATAATAGCTCGAGACTATGAAAACGAGCACAAGAATTTTTTTTTGTTTTGTGCTGTCAGTAAAACTGTGAAAACTGTCATCGACCATAACCTCGCAAACAAAACAAGATACTTCTTATCGCAAAAATATACGAGATCGACTCTGAATGAGTTAATTCAATTCTTATTTGACACCTCTGGAGCATATAACAAATTCAATTATCTTCTTATTGATCTTTGCTCCCTCATAGAGGAAGCTTTGTAATAGTAACATTTTCCCAAATTTTTAAATTCATTTAATTAAACCCTCCCTAATTTAAAAATGTCTAATACAATGTTCTAAGCAATTATCCGGATGTGTGTATGTGTGGATGTGTGGTTGCGTGTGTGGATGTGTGGATGTGACGCTTTTTTGTGAGCACGATAACTAGAAAACGGTTGCAGATAATTTGAAGAAATTTGGAGAACTTATTTTCCTCACCATTATCTTGAAACTGACAGAAGGATTTCTAAAAATATTTATTGGATTTTTTCTAGCATTCAATAAATTTTTAAAAATTGGTTCTCTAGAGTAAAACTTTTTTCATTAGCATAATTCAAAGTTGATGCGAGAATATAAGAGATTTCTTGGTTCGAGACGAATCGATTGGCCTATAATATCAATAAATTTTATTGAAGAGTAAGGAAGTTATGGCAATTTATATATTTTGAGAATCAGTTTTTCATATTAAAACTTCTTTCATTAACATAATTCAAAGTTGATGCAGCAGCAGAAAAGATGTGTTGATTCGAGACGAATCGATTGACCTATAATATTAGTACATTTTATTGAAGAGTAAGGAACCTATGGTAATGCATAATATTTGAAAATACGGTTTTCCATTGTAAAACTTTTTTGTTCAACATAATTCAAAGTTGATGCAAGAATATGAAAGATTCCTTGGTTCGAGACAAATCGACTGATCTAAGATATTCATACATTTTATTGAAGAGTAGGGAAGTTATGGTAATTTATATATTATTAAAATCTTTCTTCACAGTAAAAGTATTCTTATTCTCATAATTTAAAGTTGATGCGAGAATAGAAAAGTTGTGTTGATTCAAGACGAATCGATTGACCTATAATTTCAATACATTTCATTGAAGAGCAGGGAAGCTATGGTAATGCATAATATTTGAAAACACGGTTTTTTATGGTAAAACTTTTTTCACTAACGTAATTCAAAATTGACGCAAGAATGGAAAAGATTTCTTGATTCGAGGCGAATAGATTGATCTATAATAATAATAAACTTTATTGAAGATTAGAGAAGTTATGCTCATTTATAGTATCTAAATCATCAGTTTTAAACAGAAAAACTTTTTTCATCGACATAATTCAAAGTTGACGCATGAATAGAAAAGACTTTTTGATCCTAAATTCTCAAACAGAGCAATTCTGACAATTTTTGTAAAGAAATCATGAAGCTGGGAAAGGGGTAGGGTGCGACAGAACTTTTCCTTTCCCTTTTCCAGCTCGAAAAATTAACACTTCGAATACAAGATTTGATTTGTCTGATTCTATGAGGAAGCAAATACATTTGCTAACGGGAAGCAAAGTACTCGTGAAATGAGCACCATATAATTATAAATACAAACAAAGTGGAAACACTCAAGATCGAATTCACAGACATCAAATATGGGAATTCAAATTTCGTTTAGAGCTTGGTCTACCGTATCACTGTACCTATGTTCACCCATTAAAAAGGAGAGCATTGAAGTTGATCATATGGCATTGAAAAAATCGTACACTTTAATGCCTATAAATGCAATGCCTTCAGCGATCGAAGGCATAGAATGGAAACAATGCCGTTCAATGCTGTTGAATTACCAAATAAGTCGAATGCCATTTAATGCTTTTTCCGGCCGAATGTATTGAATACAATCAATGCATTCGAATGCCGTTAAATCAACATTCGGACAAAAATGGAATTTGTGTTGATTTATAGGCATTAAAGTGTATAATTTTTTTCAATGCCATATAATCGACATTAATGCCCTCCTTTTTACAGGGTATTCATCATGGCGGCCCACAGTGGGACGAAATAAAAAAAAAGAGGTTCAAAATAACTTGTAGCTGGCAATTCTTAACCGATTTTGGATTTTTTTTAAAGAAAAATTCAGCATTATATTTTGAAGAGATTTATGTGGCCTGATTTTTGGATTTTGTTTTATTTGAACTTATATGTTAATGCAAAGAGTTAATTGTTATAAACAAATTAATTCTACAAATAGTCTACAATATGGATTCTTCGTTTGCAAAGTAAATTTTTGCATTTCAATTACTTGCTTTTGTCAAAAAAATAATAGCCAATCATGAAAATTTGGTGTCCGATATTTTTTATTAATTTTATAAGAAAATTATATAAACAAATGCCTAGTGTGTATAATTAAAAAAAAAAAGAAATCTTTTTTCTGCTAATTCTTCTCAAATTATATCGCCAGTGATGTTTAATGATGGATAATTATCAATCAATATTTTTTACTAATTTAAGGAACAAATTATATAAACAAATGCCCAGAGTGGACATCTAAAGGTAGAAAGAAATCGTTTTTTCTCATAATTTTCCTCAAATTAGGTCGCCAGTGATGTTCAATTTTGGACAATTATTATCCAATACTTCCATTGATTTTGTGAACAAATTATATAAACCAATACCTATTGTGGATGTTTAAAGGCAGAAGACATTGGTTTTTGCAAGTAGCCTCGAACTGTGTAGCCAGTGATGTAATTGTTTGGTAATTGTTGTTTCTTTCAATTTTCGTAATGTGGTTTTCTTAGGAATTGTTGAAGATGGAAATATGTACAACAACAATAAGCATACACTTGCTGTGTATCATAATCCTTCGTAAATTTCTTGAGATTCTATTAATAAGTCGCGATCAAGTTTTAATTCCTAAGTTTCTAATCTGAAATAAGAAGCTCGAGAGCTTCAGGATCTAGAATACTATTAGAATGCTTCCAGTCCATTGTGGCCATACTGGCCCTTTGTTTATATATTTTATTTATAAAATTAATGGGAAATATCGGATGATAATTTTCCATCACTAAACATCACTGGCGACATAATTTAAGGAAATTTAAAAAAAGAAGCTATTTCTTTCGGCCTTCAAATGTCCACGCTGGGCATTTGTTTATATAATTTGTTTATAAAATTCATAAAGAATATCGCATGATAATTTTTCCTCATCAAACATCACTGGCGACATAATTTGAGGAAAATTAGGAGAAAACACAATTCCTTCCTGTCTTTAAATGCCCACACTGGGAATTTGTTTAGATAATTAGTTTATAAAATTAATAAAAAATATCGCATGATAATTTCCCATCACCTAATAACACTGGTGACATAATTTGAGGGAATCAAATTTTTTTTATATAATTTGCTAATAAAATCAATACAAAATATCGAATGTCGAATTTTTATGGTCGGGTATTATTTTTTTGACCAAAGCAAGTAATTTTAACACAAAAATTTACTTTGCAGATGAAGAATCCATAGCGTAGACTATTTTTTGAGCTAATTTGTTTATAAAAATTGACTAAACGATGTCATAATTTTTTTTTTGCTATCAACTACTCGCATGCATAAAGTCTGGCAATCCTGATTATAGAAAAAAATTTTAACGAAGATAAACAAAAAATAATAACGCGTGAAAAATATTATTCAGCATTCTAGAACCTTCTGGAGCTTTAGAGTGAACTGTCAAGACAAGGGGAGAGACGAAAAAAAGGAGAGGAATACCAAGAAAACGACCTCTAGAAAAAGAAGAATAGACAACCAAGAATGTAGAATGTGATTGTAAGAATACATCCCTACAATTCCATTGAATTTATGAAGAAAAATATATATAGTGTGCAGTTTTTAAGTATCGCTCAGTGTCTGGAAGCCTTCAGTGTAATGAACATCATCATCATGTCTTATAAGCCTCGAAATTGAATCTTGCATTCCACTGCATGCAATGTGAATTCATAATTTATGAAGCAAATTATCATCGGGGCTGAATTTAAAAAAGATGGAAAGCTCGCCTCATCCGTGAAACTGCTAGACAGTCATACTCGTGCAAGTATAACCCTGGATCCTGAAAAGTGGAAATTATTCAAAAGTTATCTCAACCTCATTTCGCTGTTTTTTGATGGCCAAGAGAAGCGAAAATGCGTCGACTGTGGAAATTTCTGTATACATGTGACTATATCTGTTCAGGTTCATAGCCTGTAGAAATGGAGCATAGTCTCCGTTTCAGAATAAGCTTTTATTTTAACAATCGTCGTTCCGCTTCACAAACTGTCTACAGAGGGAGTGAACGAAGTATCGATCTCGAGATCGCAACCCATGGTCGTTACACTCGTTTTTGCACATATTTCCGCTGCCTTTTTATTACGCATCAGCGAGAAAGAAAGAAAACTGTCGTTCAGTATTCGGTCCAAAGATTTGTTCATCGACACGATTTCTTGATACGCATGGCTCATAGCTACATATGCGGCCTGTCATGTCGATAATGATTCGTCGGCCGTAGTAATAAAGTCCTACTGTCATTGTAACCTTTAAATATCTAAATACTCGTTTGACCATTTGCCATTCGTATTCTGTCGGATGAATCTGATGTTTGCTCGATACATTTCCTGCGTATGCAATATCTGGTCTTGTCGCATCTGCAAGATACGTCAGACGTCCTACTGCCTCCCCGTACGAAGCTTCTATTGTTGTTTCGTTCCCGGCGCCTTTGACTAGGCTACCGGGAGCGTCCCCGGGTTACGGATAGGGGGGCCATGTACCGAGGGTTTTTGCTGAATACGGTTACACTACTTAATACGCAGTCGCAGATAATGGACCGTGCTGAAGACTGCATGGCACCATGGTGTGGTATTCCAAACGGTGTCTCTAGGATACCAGGTCGCCTCCTAGAGTATTCAGACCTTACCCCCACATGCGGGGCTTCGCGGGGGTGGACTCACACTTCACTAGCTACTCGTGGGAACAAGGTGACGACAAACCAGAATTGAAACAGAAGCGTGTGTGAGGTGTTGGGTGGTCTGCTGGACGTGACGGTTGATCTTGACTTGAGTCAAAAGACTGTAGACTATTCGGAAATCATGAAGGTGGAGCAAAGGTTGGAAGAGGCTTAGGAGTTCATCAAGGAGTTGATTGGCGCTCGAAAAAGGATGCAGAATTTCTCGAATACAAAGAGGAACATGTTCATGCCAATCAATCATGGGCTGGGAGAGTTGAAAGATCTGGCGTACATGCTGGATGATACCATACGTAGGGCCAATTTCTGGTTCAGTTTCGTTTCAATGGAAGTCAGAAAGGCCGCCGGCAAAAAAGCGAGAGAATTCGTGAAGATGGCTAAGGCGAAGAAAGAGACCAGCCAAAACGGTACTCAGACCGAAGAAACTATGGAAACTCCCACTCCCCATCCAGGGAAGTGCGAGAAAGAGCCCACTTCGAGTCCCGTTGAGGCTGGCACCTCGAAGCCACAGCCGAAGAAGCCGAGGACCCATTACGCGACCGTGACGACTTCAACACCAAAGAGCGGGGATGAAGGATAGTATGCATCGGCAGCACAGGACATGACAGGAAGAGGAGTCTGTCTGCTGCCATAAAGGAGGCAGTTGTTGCCGGGGGTGACATGCGCGAGCTCGTCCCCCGCATCAAGGTCGAGATCCTGGACCTCGACTCAACTACGGAGGTGAAAGAAATCGAGGCAGCTGTAAGGCAACACTTCTGTGAGACCACAGGTGAGGTGAAGGTCAGCCTCACAAAAAAAGCCTACAGAGGAAATCTGATGACTTTCGTTGAGTCAAAAGAAGAATTGGCACCGAGACTGATGCGTACGGGACACCTGAAGGCTACAGCCACATGGCAGCGGCTTTAACAGAAGAACGGCCTGCTAGAAATGCGGCAAAGAGGGCCATAAGGCTGCGACGGGTGTAAGCACGCCGCAGGGCTTCCTCTGCGCTGCAGTAGAACGAGAGCCCCGGACACATTATTAGCCGGGGACGATGAGGTGCAGGGCATTTCGAGAAGCAGCGTCATTGAAGAGGCCTTAAGGACGCGCTGCCTAACCTTAAATACCCGACCAAGATACCGAAGGCCGACGAGCCCGAGCTGTGCTACCACCAGACTATTGAGAACGATGCGCGCATTCCTGAAGAAATGCGCGAAAGCGGATTCCGGGAACATGAGTTGGCAGGAAAAGGAGGTGAGCTTAGTGGGTATTACCGTTTTTTAGGTCGAGTCTCACACTCAGTACGTAAATGCATTCTCACCTCCTCTACAAAACAAATTGTTGTTTCGTTTGTTGTCGTTTCACTATCCGCGTTAGCATGACTTCGCAGCTCATCGTTATTGTTTTGACCTGTTTTGTAATCGTTGGCTGAAGGTTGTCGATGATTGCCAAAGCTATCGAAATAAATTAGTTTATTGCCAACCTTCTTATATGCACACCAATGTGTTCCTAGTCCATCTTTATCACCAAGATTAACAATATCACTTTCATATTTCCATGATCCACACTTCCGCAATCCATTTCTCATAAGAACACCTCGAAAATGTGGAATTTTCAAAGATTTTGCGAATTCAAGTAAAAATGCAACGGTTGAGGTTCGATGAGGTAGCTTCACATTGAGTTTTTTGACTTACGTGTAAGTCCTGTTCCCTGTTGATATGGTTTTAGATAGAGCCCTATAGGGTTTCAAGTGAAAACGTTTTCCTGAAGCAATGGCTTTCATCGCTTCATTATGTTGTTTTCTTACTGAAAGATGTTGTTTCCCCGAATTCGCATCATTCGAAGCCTTAGCTATTCCAGCAGCTCCACCAGCTAGCGCTGTGGCAGAACGGAGACCCGCAAAAACGGGTATGAGAAAGGGTCAAAATCCTCCTACTTTGGCCGTTGCAGGTAGAACAGAGGCTTCAGAAAGTGGGATTTTTCGGCCCCCACCACGTTCCCATGTGGGAGCAATACATGCAAACGTAGCGTGTCGGTGAGAAGTCTCTGTTAAGCGTTGCATCGGCCGTGCTCGTGTAAAGCCGAAAACGCACGAGCACGAACCGGTGGCAGCGTGGCTCGGGCCGAGTCGAGCTCGTCCGAGTCGGACGCGATTCAGTTTCGTGGGCTATTAGCAGGTTTGGGTTGATTTTTGTTTTCAAGAATGACACCTGAAGGAAAGACTTCAAATACATGTAATGAAGTCTCGAAATATTTTTTATTATGTCTTTCAGGAACGTATATGGGATTTTAAGATTATGGTAATTAATAATTATTATTATAGTTTTAATTCAATGTATCGAATTAATGAAAATAAAATTGATAAAATTTTAAAGTATAAAATTAAATTAATTTAAAAAAACTAAATGAAAATTGAAATAATTGATTAATTTAATCAATTAAATTAGAACTGAATTAAATTAATTATAAAATTTTTAATTTGATAAAATTTTCAATTCATTACATTAATCAACTTTTTTTATGTATACTCATCTCTGATAATTACCTTTCTTTTCATGTTATTTTAGGCTATAATCACAATTTTGGGGATTTCAAGAGAAAAAGCCAAAACATTTTTAATTTGTCCTCATATGCTTTCTTATATAAAAACATTATAAAACCTTACATGTCTCCAAATATTTATCTGAACATTACAAAATTTCTTTTTTACAATTTTATTTTTATTGTGAAATAATAATTGTAAATAGTAATTGGAAATTAATTGCGAATAATTGTAAAATAAATTTAACTTTCTTTATTTGATAAAGAAATATCTCATGATTTTTTAAGGACAAACAATTTTAAAGGTAAGTCTTTGAAGTATTTTAATAACTAATGAACATATTTTCTGAATATTTTTCTTTGATGCTGCCCTGATAGGGTCAAACATGGTACAAAAAACCGACGTGAAATTTCAAATAAAAACTGTACTCTGTATAAATTAATTTTGAAAATGAAAAATATTGATACCTTTTATAAGTATTCCCAAATTTTATTTGAATATGATACACAATCATTTTTATTTAAAAAATTCTTGTAAATAATTGGTAATTTTTTTATTTTTATGATATTTTTGTACCATGTTTGATTTGAGGGAACAGATTTTAGGAATGAAATTATACAAATATCTTAGTTAGTGTTTGGTTGATAAAAATATTTTTTGTTGAAATTTTTATTTGACATATCTGAAATATTGGAAAATTTTGTGAAATTTTGCCAAGAATCCTGTATGAAAATTAGATTTATAGAAATTAAAATAAGCAAAAAAAGACAGTGAAATAATTGAAATTTGAAAATTGAAGTTGAAATTTTTCTTTCTTCTTCATTAAAGAATTTTGTGATTTGAAAATTTATTTCTTGGGTTGAAATTTAATCCTTTAAAAGATGATTAGTCTGAAATCAAACTGTTCGGTCGAAAATGTTTTTGTTGCTGTTCAAATTTCAATTTGAAATATCTGAAATCTTCGAAAATATTTCAAAACTTTTGTCAAGAATCCTATATGAAAATTTTATTCATATAACCTTGAAATTAGCTGAAAAAAGTTAAAAAATAAATAAATATTCGGAATTTTTATTTTGCAATAAAAATTATTTTTCGCTTTAAATTGTAATTTTGTTCAAATTTTTCTTCTTTCTTCATTAAAAAATTTGTTCACTTGAAAACTCATTTATTTGGTTGAAATTTCATTCTTTAAAAGTTGATTTTAACTGTTTTCAATTAAAAATTCGAATTTTCCGATTGAAATAGCAATTATTACATTTTTCGTTGAAAATTCAGCTTTTTTGGTTGAAAATTCAACGGCTTAGTTCAAACTCATATTTTTTGTTGGAATATTGCTTTATATTCAGAAATATTCAAAACTCTTCGGAAATTTTGTTAAAACTCTTAGGAAAATTCTATTTATACCTGTAACCTTAAATATAAATAACTTAAAGAATGAATAGTTGTTCGAAATTTTTATTTTGCATTAAAATTTTTTTTTTGCGTCTAATTATAATTTGGTTGTAATTTTCTTTTTTTCTTGATTAAAAATCGTTTTGACTTGAAAAATTATTCGTTTTCTTGAAAATTATTTTTTTCAAGTTTAATTCAACCCTTTATTATTTAAAATAATTTTTTTTGACGTAGCAATTATCACATTTTTCGTTGAGAATTACGCTTTTTTGCCTGAAAATAAAACTATTTGGTTGAAAATATATTTTTTTCAGTTTTAATTTGAAATAATTGAAATGCTAGAAAACATTTCGAAATTTTTGTCAAGAATCCTATATAAAAATTAAATTTATATAACCTGGAAATGAGCAAAAAAAATTGTTATTAATAAACATTTCTTTGAAATTTTGTATTTGTATTAAAAATTATTTTTTGCCTTAAATT
The DNA here is from genome assembly GCA_932178445.1 of Andricus quercusramuli. NCBI lineage: Eukaryota > Metazoa > Arthropoda > Insecta > Hymenoptera > Cynipidae > Andricus > Andricus quercusramuli. The sequence continues at coordinate 131,532 of CAKNXH010058682.1, read as the reverse complement.
ATAATTTCGTTTAAATTATTCTGTTTTCTCAACTATTTTAATCAGAAATTAGAATTTTTTCTTATTGAAATAGTAATTATTACATTTTTTTTGTAAATTCAGCTTTTTTGGTTCGAAATTTGGAATTTTGATTGACATGCAGTAATATTATAAAATCTTTGGAATTTTTCTTTAGAATAGTAAATGGAGGGCTCCTCCAAGCAATAAAAACAATATACAGGGTGATTCACACTTCATCATACACCTTGTATATG